>PVKV010002247.1:0-174509 GCA_004027835.1 Alouatta palliata | reverse complement strand
TCACTGCCTGCAGAGGCTTTGCTGAGCTGGTGTGGGCTCCGCCCAGCTGCCGTGTGAACTTCCCTGCAGTCCAGTTTATACCGGTGTAGTTAGAACTGCCTCTGCAATGGCAAACCACCTCCGTAGTGGCAGACTGCCTCAGTAATGGCGGACGCCCCTCCCCCACAGAGCTGGACCGTCCCGGGTTCAGCTGTGCTTGCTGTGAAACTCTCAATCCAGAGCGTTTCTGATGGCTGTTTTTTTGTGGGGGTGGGACCAGATGAGCCTGATCACCTGGCTCTCTGCCTCAGAGCGTTTTTTTTTTTTTTTTTTTTAAGTTGAATGGTCACTGTCTCCCAGGTGTTCTAGCCGCCTGTTGACAAGGCGCCGGGATCTGTATGATTTCCCCTGCGGTGACCCACTGCGCTGGCTGAAACTGCGGGCGCTGGCGTTTTTTTTTGCCTGGGAAATCTCCTGGCCTGGCTGTCTGTTTCAGTCCCCTTTTTTAATCAAATGAATGGGCGGCTCTGCCTTCCCGGAGCTCCAATTGCCAGCTAAAACAGCACCCGGACCCACGTCTTTTGTATTGGGAACCGCTGCGCCGGGGCGCCGCTCCAAACAGTGGCGGCGAAATCGGCCACGCAGGCGAAAACAGCGGAGCCGGCGAAAACAGCCGCGCCGGCCAAACCAGCCGTGCCGGCCAAATCAGGTGCGCTGGCGACCTGTGGGGCTCCTACCCCTGGGAATCTCCTGGTCTGTGGGCAATAAAAATCCGTCTGGGAATGTGGCGTCCACTCACCCTCCACGCTTTCACTGGGAGCTGCAATCCTCAGCTGCTCCTAATTGGCCATCTTGGATCTCTCGTGACAGTATATTTTGGCTGTGGGTTTTTCATACGTAGCTCCTATTATTTTGCGATATGCTTTAGCAATACCTAGTTTATGGAGAATTTTTAGCATGAAGTGCTGTTGAATCTTGTAGAAGGCCTTTTCTGCATCTATTGAGATAATCATATGGTTTTTGTCATTGGTTCTATTTATGCAATGGATTACATTTATAGCTTTGTGTATGTTGAACCAGCCTTGCATCCCAGGGATGATGACAACTTGATCGTGATGGATAAGCTTTTTGATGTGCTCCTGGATTTTGTTTGCCAGTATTTTATTAAGGATTTTTGCAACAATGTTCATCATAGATATTGGCCTGAAAATTCCTTTTTTAGTTGTGTCTCTGCCAGGTTTTGGTATCAGGATGATGCTGGCCTCATAAAATGAGTTAAGGAGGATTCCTTCTTTATCTATTGCTTGGAATAGTTTCAGAAGGAATGGTACCAGCTCCTCTTTGTACCTCTGGTAGAATTTGGCTGTGAATCTGTTTGGTTCTAGACTTTTTTTTTGATTGGTAGGCTGTTAATTGTTGCCTCAATTTCAGAACTTGTTACTGGTCTAATCAGGGATTCAACTTCTTCCTGATTCAGTACTGGAAGGGTATTATGTAAAGGGATCTCTTCCTTACACTATACACAAAAAGTAACTCGATAGCCAAATTGACCAAGCAGAAGAAAGGATGTCAGAGGTTGAAGATCAAGTCAATGAAATAAAATGAGAAGGCAAGAGTAGAGAAAAAAGGGTAAAAAGGAAGGAGCAAAGTCTCCAAGAAATATGGGACTATGTGAAAAGACCTAATCTACGTTTGACAGGTGTACCTGAATGTGACAAAGAGAATGAATCCAAGCTGGAAAATACTCTTCAGGATATTATCCAGGAAAACTACTCCAACCTAGCAAGGCAGGCCAATATTCAAGTCCAGGAAATACAGAGAACACCACAAAGATATTCCTCAAAAAGAGCAACCCCAAGGCACATAATCATCAGATTCACCAGGGTTGAAATGAAAGAGAAAATGCTAAGGGCAGTCAGAGAGAAAGGTCGGGTTACCCACAAAGGGAAGCCCATCAGACTCACAGCAGATCTCTCAGCAGAAACCCTACAAGGCAGAATAGAGTGGGGGCCAATATTCAACATCCTTAAAGAAAAGAACTTTCAACCCAAAATTTCATATCCAGCCAAACTAAGCTTCATGAGTGAAGGAAAAATAAAATCCTTTACGAACAAGCAAGTACTCAGAGATTTCATCACCACCAGGCCTGCTTTACAAGAGCTCCTGAAAGAGGCACTAAACATAGAAAGGAACAACCAGTACCAGCCACTCCAAAAACATACCAAATGGTAAAGAGCAGCAACACAATGAAGAAATTGTATCAACTAATGGGCAAAACAGCCAGCTAGCATCAAAATGGCAGGATCAAATTCACACATGGTAGTATTAACCCTAAATGTAAGTGGGCTAAATGCCACAATCAAAAGACACAGACTGGCAAACTGGATAAAAAGCCAAAACCCATTGGTGTGCTGTATCCAGGAAACCCATCTCACATGCAAGGACACACAAAGGCTCAAAATAAAGGGATGGAGGAAGATTTACCAAGCAAATGGAGAGCAAAAAAAAAGCAGGAGTTGCAATTCTCATCTCTGAAAAAATAGACTTTAAACCAACAAAGAATAAAAGAGACAAAGAAGAACATTACATAATGGTAAAAGGATCAATGCAACAAGAAGAGCTAATGATCCTAAATATGTACGCACCCAATACAGGAGCACCCAGATACATAAGGCAAGTTCTTAATGACTTACAAAGAGACTTAGACTCCCACACAATAATAGTGGGAGACTTGAACACCCCATTGTCAATATTAGACAGATCAACGAGACAGAAAATTAACAAGGATATCCAGGACTTGAACTCAGACCTCGACCAAGCAAACCTAATAGACATTTACAGAACTCTCCACCCCAAATTCACAGAATATACATTCTTCTCAGCACCACATGGCATCTACTCTAAAACTGACCACATAATTGGAAGTAAATCACTCCTCAGCAAATGCAAACTAATGGAAATCATAACAAACAGTCTCTCAGACCACATTGCAATCAAGTTAGAACTCAGAATTCAGAAACTAACTCAGAACCGACCAGCTTCATGGAAACTGAACAACTGGCTCTTGAATGTTGACTGGATAAACAATGAAATGAAGGCAGAAATAAAGATGTTCTTTGAAACCAACGAGAACAAAGACACAACATACCAGAATCTCTGGGACACATTTAAAGCAGTCTCTAGAGGAAAATATATAGCAATAAATGCCCACATGAGAAGCAAGGAGAGATCTAAAATTGACACCCTATTGTCAAAATTTTGATTGCTCTAGATGAGCAAGATCAAAAAACTCAAAACCTAGCAGAAGACAAGAAATAACTAAGATCAGAGCAGAACTGAAGGAGAAACAGACACAAAAAACCCTTCAAAAAATCAATAAATCCAGGAGCTGGTTTTTCAAATAGATCTACAAAATAGACCACTAGCCAGATTAATAAAAAAGAAAAGAGAGAATAATCAAATAGATGCAATTAAAAAACAAAAAAGGGGATATCACCACAGATTCCACAGAAATTCAAACCATCATCAGAGATTACTACAAACAACTCTATGCACATAAACTAATAAACCTGGAAGAAATGGATAAATTCCTGGACACTTGCATCCTCCCAAGCATAAACCAGGAAGAAGTCAAAACCCTGAATAGACCAATAACAAGGTCTGAAGTTGAGGCAGCAGTTAAGAGCCTACCACCCAAAAAAAGCCCAGGTCCAGATGGGTTCACAGCCAAATTCTACCAGACGTACAAAGAGGAGCTGGTACCATTCCTTCTGAATCTATTCCAAACAATCCAAAAAGAGGGAATCCTTCCCAAATCATTTTATGAGACCAACATCATTCTGATACCAAAACCCGGCAGAGACTCAGCAAGAAAAGAGAACTTCAGGCCAATATCCATGATGAACGTAGATGCAAAAATCTTCAATAAAATATTGGCAAATCGATTGCAATGGCACATCAAAAAGCTTATCCACCATGATCAAGTAGGATTCATCCTGGGGATGCAAGGCTGGTTCAACACACACAAGTCTATAAACATAATTCACCACATAAACAGAACCAAAGACAAAAATCACATGATTATCTCAATTGATGCAGAGAAGGCCTTTGACAAAATTCAACAGTTTTTATGCTAAAAACTCTCAATAAACTAGGTATTGATGGAACATATCTCAAAATAATAAAAGCTATTTACGACAAACCAACAGCCAATATCATACTGAATGGGCAAAAACTGGAAGCATTCCCTTTGAAATCTACCACTAGACAAGGATGCCCTCTCTCACCACTCCTATTCAATATGGTACTGGAAGTTCTAGCCAGAGAAATCAGGCAAGAAAAAGAAATAAGAGTATTCAAATAGGAAAGGAGGAAGTCAAATTGTCTCTATTTGCAGATGACATGATTGTATATCTAGAAGACCCCATCTTCTCAGCCCAAAATCTCCTGAAACTGATAAGCAATTTCAGAAAAGTCTCAGGATACAAAATCAATGTGCAAAAATCACAAGCATTCCTATACACCAACAACAGACTTAAAGAGAGCCAAATCAAGAAAGAAATACCATTCACAATTGCTACAAAGAGAATAAAATACCTAGGAATACAACTAACAAGGAACATAAAGGACCTCTTCAAGGAGAACTACAAACCACTGCTCAACGAAATAAGAGAGGACACAAACAGATGGAAAAACATTCCATTCTCATGGTTAGGAAGAATCAATATCGTGAAAATGGCCATACTGTCCAAAGTAATTTATAGATTCAATGCTATCCCCATCAAGCTACCAATGACCTTCTTCACAGAACTGGAAAAAACCACCTTAAACTTCATATGGAACCAAAAAAGAGCCCGCATAGCCAAGTCAATTCTAAGCAAAAAGAACAAAGCAGGAGGCATCATACTCCCGGACTTCAAACTATACTACAAGGCTACAGTAATCAAAACAGCATGGACTGTTACCAAAACAGAGATATAGACCAATGGAACAGAACAGAGACCTTGGAGGCAACACAACACATCTACAACCATCTGATCTTTGACAAACCTGACAAAAACAAGCAATGGGGAAAGGATTCCCTGTTTAATAAATGGTGTTGGGAAAACTGGCTAGTAATGTGCAGAAAGCAGAAACTGGATCCCTTCCTGACACCTTACACTAAAATTAACTCCAGATGGATTAAAGACTTAAATATAAGACCTAACACCATAAAAACCCTAGAAGAAAATCCAGGCAAAACCATTCAGGACATAGGCGTAGGCAAGGACTTCATGACCAAAACACCAAAAGCATTGGCAACAAAAGCCAAAATAGACAAATGGGACCTAATCAAACTCCACAGCTTCTGCACGGCAAAAGAAACAGTCATTAGAGTGAATCAGCAACCAACAGAATGGGAAAAAATTTTTGCAGTCTACACATATGACAAAGGGCTGATATCCAGAATCTACAAAGAACTAAAACAGATTTACAAGAAAAAAACAAACAAGCCCATTTAAAAGTGGACGAAAGATATGAACAGACACTTTACAAAAGAAGATATACATGAGGCCAACAAACACATGAAAAAATGTTCATCATCACTGGTCATTAGAGAAATGCAAATCAAAACTACATTGAGATACCATCTCACGCCAGTTAGAATGGCGATCATTAAAAAATCTGGAGACAACAGATGCTGGAGAGGATGTGGAGAAATAGGAACACTTTTCCACTGTTGGTAGGAGTGTAAATTATTTCAACAATTGTGGAAGACAGTGTGGCGATTCCTCAAGGACCTAGAAATAGAAATTCCATTTGACCCAGCAATCCCATTACTGGGTATATATCCAGAGGATTATAAATCGTTCTACTATAAGGACACATGCACGCGAATGTTCATTGCAGCACAGTTTACAATAGCAAAGACCTGGAACCAAACCAAATGCCCATCAATGATAGACTGGACAGGGAAAATGTGGCACATATACATTATGGAATATCATGCAGCCATCAAAAATGATGAGTTCATGTCCCTTTGTAGGGACATGGATGAATCTGGAAACCATTATTCTCAGCAAACTGACACAAGAACAGAAAATCAAACACCACATATTCTCACTCATAGGCGGGTGTTGAACAATGAGAACATATGGACACAGGGAGGGGAGCATCACACACTGGGGTCTGTTGGAGGGAAATGGGGGAGGGACAGTGGGGGGTGGGGAGTTGGGGAGGGATAGCATGGGGAGAAATGCCAGATATAGGTGATGGGGAGGAAGGCAGCAAATCACACTGCCATGTGTGTACCTATGCAACAATTTTGCATGTTCTTCACATGTACCCCAAAACCTAAAATGCAATTAAAAAAAATTGTGAAACACTAGGGAAAAAAAAAAGTAACTCAATGTACTGAAAGGTGTGAAAAGGATCCAAAGCAGCTAAGTATTTATTAAAACAATATGTAACTCAAATCCTGAGCCTTGGCTGCCATCACACATCACCAGCATGTCAATTGGCTGTGGATTATAGTATCAGTAGATAGTAAGAAAATCAGCCTATCATTTGGCCTACATAACTACAAGCACATCACTCTAATGTCTTTCCTCCTGAATTGACTGTTTTTGACAGAACTATCAAATTGTGTTGCTGTATGGCTTTAAGTTTGTTTGCTTTCGAATTATCGTATCAAAAGGAAAAATCCTTTTCATAGAAATTTTAAAAAATAGTAAGTTATGAAATACTACGTATAATATGCTCAAAGTAGTGTCTTTTAATATATATATATGTGTTCATAGTAAAAGATGAAGAGATATTAAACTGTATGTTAACTGTACTTATCACAATGTGATCTTTTATGATATATATGTGTATATGTTCATAATAAAAGATAAAGAGATATTAAACCATATGTTAACTGTAGTTATTTTTAATAGGTAGAACTGTAAAGATGTTTATTTTCCTTTGTGGTTTTAAATTATTTTCTAAGTTTCCTACAAAACAAGTGCTACTTTTGCAAACAAGAAAAAAAGAAAGCCAAGCACTAAATATTATTTTAAAAATTTGGCATGAAATATAAAAGCCCAAATTAAATGTGTTCAAAAAGTCTGTTAAATTCTCATGTTTACACATTTCCTTCTACCATAAACCTAAAGGATCTACTTGAACAATTTATGTACTTGTGGGGAAGATATGTTCTTCAGTACAAATTGCCTGGTTTTGTGATTGTTGAATTTAGATTGTTAACGGTAATATGACACAGCCATTTAAAGATGGAGTCCACCACATCCAACCTTAAGCAAGAGGGCAGCAAAGCAGTTCAGCTGATGTATGATTTAAAAAAAAAAGTAAAAAGATGAGGATAACGTCAGCTCAAGGTGACCACATTCTATTTACCCCTCATCAATGACCAGGTACCACCAGCTCCTTCCCCAGTGTTCAATTATGTCTCCTTATCAAGTGATTCCTACATTCTGCTTTGAAGGGCTAGCTTCAAAATAGATAAAGAATCAAAGATATTTATTTTGCATAGCTCCAAGAAGGAGAGGTAGGATCAATTGGCCAAATCAAAATTTAGCTTAGGAAGAATTACCTGAGAGTTATGGTCAGAATCTCTTTATGCTGGGGGAGGAAATAAGGTGTCAGTGAAGGTCTGGTCCAGTAGCTGGGATAGATCGAGGAAATTGCTCCACCAAAACTGAGTGAGAGTGAAATCAAAAAACCATGAAGAGCAGAGAATCAATCAGGAACCAAATCTGGTAAGACAGCAAGTGGAGTTGCCCCAGTGGAATGGCTAGAAGAAGGTATCAGGAGGTAGGGACTTGACTCAGGTATATTCAGTGCTGGTGATGACTTAGGAACAAGATCAGCTACCTAATTTGTGAAGCCCAGTGCAAAATGAAAATGCATTTGCTTGTTAAAAACTTAAGAATTTCAAGACTGCAACAGCAGAGTATTAAGTCATGCAGAGGGCCCTTTAAAACTGGCCTCACATAGGAATGGTTATTCACCAGGAAGGAGAGAGGTTTTCTGGGGCTTATCATTTTTGGGTGGTTCTTACTTGCTCATGGACTCACTGATGAGTAGTGTGGAGACATGGGATGCATTTAAATGGCAATGATAAGGAAAAAGAAGATGGAAATTTTCAAAATGGAAAGTAACGTTACAGGACATGTTCAAATATAAGCTGCATATTACAGAGAGAATTCAAGCATTGACAAGACCTTTAAGATCCTTTTCAACTCAGAGCCTAGAATTGTGGGCTTGGATTGAAGGGGCTAAATGTCATTTAAAAATATTCTGTAGACTATGGGTTCTGTAAGTCCTGAGTTTTTCATATATTCCCAATTATAATTGTTTCCATTCTCATATACATTATAATCCGTCTTGTCAGCCATTTCTTAGAAGCACACATGCTGTAACATAGTATTTTCCCTGCTGACCTGTTTAGCCTTAAAAATCACTGCTCAGCAGGTAGATTTTCAGGTAATAGTCCCAGAGATCTTTTGGATGTTCTTTTTCATCTCTAAATATAAGAAATAAGAATAGAACATTAGATCTTATCCTCTGTCCAGTTGGGTTAAAGTCTCTTTTCTCTTCTTCCATGCAAACATTCATAACATGAAGAGCTCATTTTCTTAACTGTTTATCTCCTCATGGTATCGTATAAATCGTTCCCATTCCTCACTTCTCCCTGTTCACACTCATTGCCACATGGCATTGCATTTCCTTCAACTAGAGATGGAGTATATTTTACCATCTCATTGATGGTAGGCTTTGCTATGTTGCTTTAGTTTGCCCTTGGAACATGGATGGAAATGGCAATGTGCCAATTCTAAGTCTAGACCTTAGGAGACATTATGTGTTTCTACTTGCCAATTTTTTACTTCTGGTAGTGCCAAGAGAAGAATACGTCCCAGGTATCTCATTGGTCAAGGAGGACAGGATGAAAGATTTGTGCAACAGACAAAGGTCCAGTCAGCAGCATGGAACCAAGCCCGGACAAATCAAGCTTCAATCAGCCACATGTGAGCTAATCTGTAAGTGTGTGAGCAAGAATAAACCATTATTGTTTTAAGCTATTGGTTTGTTTTGCACTATTATTGTAACAAGAACTGACTCATATACCTCAACTTCCTAGCTCTTCCATACTTTTTGTTTGTTTGTTTGTTTGTTTGACATGGAGTCTCACTCTGTTGCCCAGGCTGGAGTGCAATGATGCAATCTCAGCTCACTGCAACCTTGCCTCCCAGGTTCAAGCAATTCTCCTGCCTCGGCCTCTCAAGTAGCTGGGATTACAGGTGCTCACCACCATGCCTGGCTAAGTTTTGGACTTTTAGTAGAGAAGGGGTTTCACCATGTTGGCCAGGCTGGTCTCAAACTCCTGACCTCAGGTGATCTGCCCGCCTCAGCTTCCCAAATTGATGGGATTACAGGAGTGAGCCACTGCGCCCAGCCTCTTCCATACTTTCAGTCAGTTAAGTGATGGTGAATGTTGAACTCATCAATCAGCTGAGAAGAGTGCTGTGATTACTATTTCAAATTTTGGAGTATGTAGACATGGATTAGAATCCTAGCACTGTTATACCAGTCCCCTTTAACTCTTAAACTGAGGGGCTTTCTTCATTGGATGGAGATAATAAGATGCCCTACTTTATTTTTTTTTAATTATACTTTAAGTTCTGGGGTACGTGTGCAGCTTGTGCAGGATTGTTACATAGGTATACACATGCCATGGTGGTTTGCTGCATCCATCCCCCTGTCATCTACATTAGGTATTTCTCCTAATGTTATCCCTCTCCAATCTCCCCACCCTTGCTATCCCTTCCCTATACTCCCAACCCCCCAACAGGCCCTGGTGTGTGATGTTCCCCTCCCTGTGTCCATGTGTTCTCATGGTTCAACATCCACTTATGAGTGAGACCATGTAATGTTGGTTTTCTGTCTTTGTATTAGTTTGCTGAGTATGGTTTCCAGCTTCATCAATGTCCCTGCAAAGGATGTGAACTCAGCTTTTTTATGGCTGCATAGTATTCCATGGTGTATATGTGCCACATTTTCTTTATCCAGTCTATCATTGATGGGCATTTGGGTTGGTTCCAAGTCTTTGCTATTGTAAACAGTGCCACAATGAACATATGTGTGCATGTGTCTTTATAATAGAACTATGTATAATCCTTTGGGTATATACCCAGTAAAGGGATTGCTGGGTCAAATGGAATTTCTATTTCTAGATTGTTGAGGAATCACCACACTGTCTTCCACAATGGCTAAATTAATGTATGCTCCCACCAACAGTAGAAGAGCATTCCTATTTCTCCACATTCTCTCCAGCATCTGCCGTCTCCAGATTTTTTACTGATTGCCATTCGAACTCGTGTGAGATGGTATCTTAATGTGGTTTTGATTTGCATTGTCTAATGACCAGTGATGATGAGCTTTCTTTACTTTTTGAGATTATTATGAAGACCAAATGAGATGTTGCTCTTAAAGTTCCCAGCATGATAATTGTCTCCTGTCACTAAGGGTGGCCTTGAATTAACACAGAATAGCCAAGCAAGCATGTCTGGAGAGGTGTGGACATTTGAAATAAGAATCACTTCATGAGGTTAAAACCTTTTGTCTGAAGCACAATCAAAATAAATTATCAATGAAAAAATAACATGATGTAAAAGGAATTAGATGAGAATATAGCTGAATATTTTCTGAAACCATTACTGTGGTGTAGCTGGTACAGCAGCGGCTACATCTTCTCAACCCACATAACTCACCTCAAGTGGAAAGTAAAAGGGAAACTTGTTCTAGGATCCATTATTATTTATCATGGCACAGTGAATAAAATGAACAGATGGCCAGTTATTTCTGCATCTCTAATAAATGAAGTGCCTTTATGGGAAGGGAGGAGTCTAGATCAATTACCTTGCTTATATACTGATGGGAAAGGCAAAGGAAAACTTCGACATGTAGAGGTTAGACTCAACCAACATCCACAATCTGTTGCTGGCTCAGATAAATATTATAATTTTTCTTTTGCAATTATTTCTGTTTACTGATTTACCTGTACATCTGTGCTTTAAGCAAAGATTCAATTGTTTCCTGTCAATCATTAATTGAGTTTTGTGACAGTTAAATGAGATAATACATGTGAAAAAGCTTTGCAAAGTGAAACGGTTGTACCTGCTGGCTAGTTTAGTTGAATTGTGTAAGGAATTAAACATGCTTATCTGTTCCATTACAGCAAATTGTGAGATGTCAAACCTGTAATTAAAACTTGATGAAAAAAATCAAAGAAAATGAGCAGCTGGCCAGGGAGCTTGGAGTGGGGGAATAGCGTTTCCTTCCAGAACCACTCACTGAGGAATAGTGATTGGAACAAAGAGGTGGGCAAATCAAAGAAAAGTGTTCTTTGGCTGTGTTTTATTCTCCCAAGTACGTTTCTGTCTGAAAGAGTGACCAACTGTATTTTATTTTAATTGAATTAAAAGAGAATATAACTTGCAACTCATATACCAAAGAGTTTATATTGTTTCTGCAGCTTCAAATTTGTGTGTGTGTGTGTGTGTGTGTGTGTGTATGTGAAGGTCTAAGTCCTAAAACAGTCATAAGATTTATTTACCAATGTGTAACCTATGCTCAGGACATCATCTCTCCTCATTTTTTCTGGTCCCTCATCAGCACTTTCCATGACCTATCACAGAGAGTCTGTAGTCCCCAGAGAAGTGGCATGGGAGAAAAATTAAACTTTTTTCCCCTCTTGTAGTGCTGTTAAAAGGGTAGGTAATAGCCAAGGACCGGGGCTACGATCATGCGCAGTGATCACAGCTTCTTTTTGGCTTTGTGATCATGGGCAATTCAGGCTCCTGATCCACTAAAGATGGAATCACAATAGTATGTACTTCATGGGGATGTTGTCAGCATTAAGCAAGATAATTCATAAAGATAATTTAGCTCTGTGCCTGATTGATTGTGGTCCCTTAATATTAGCCATTATTATAGTCACTGGGTGGTAAGGAAGACTGCTGTGTGGCTGAGATAAATGGAGGACGTAGAGACAGATGCAGACATAATTGTCAGCTGATGCAAAGAAAGGACAAAAACTCATTAATTTAAATGAACTCAAATTTTGGGAAAATTGAATGTCAGGTCTAAGTTTTTTTGTAATTATAAAAGAAGCAAATGCTAAAAAAAAAAAAAAAAAAAAAAAAATCCCCAAAACGATGTTATGGAAAAGATTATAGGGAGACTGATTAAGCCAGTAGGAAAAAATACTGTATTTAAGGACATTAGAAGAATATGTCATCATGGAACATGCTCATTATATACTAGTTGTATCTGTTTGATAATGTAGCCTAAGATTTCTACTTAGTAAAACAGCCAGGTTAACTTTACTGTGTTTAAGAAAGACAAAATTGCCTTTTTAGAACTTCAGTCTAGGGTACCTTTTTACCAATTCAGAGATTTTAGTGATAGTGTACTGTAAATGTGCCAGCTTGTATAGCTGAAGTATAAAAAACAGCATTTTTGAACCCTTTTCACTCAAAAAGCTTGGCACAGATCCTCAGAAACCTCTTAAGTAATACTGTCAGTGACTGCACTGTCGGCATAAACCCTTATTAAGTAATTTTGACAAACTCCGTCCTATCCTATCTGTGCAAATAATTTTCAGATATATTTAGGATCATGGGTATCAGTTGAGCCAACAAAGCAAATTAACACCACATCCACCATTACAAGAAAATGGGCACCCATCTTTGTGTCAGATTAGTCATGTCGCATGCCAGAAAAAGATAATCAGATCTGGCTTGGCCTTCCGTTTTATCTTCTGTCCATGTCGTCAAACCCTTCAGGAATCATGGAAAAGTGCCACAGTGAAACATATTAATTAGCCTGCTTGCCCAGAGTGAGTGCTCTGAATTAGTGCCTGCATTTTGCTGCTGCATATATTCCAAAGAGAGCAGTAACACAAAGTGAAATCAGGCCCAGACCAAGGGATTCCAGTTGTACAGGCAGGGATGAAGGATACACAGTCCGTGGCCATGGTACTAAGTGCCCTCTGGTTCCTCACTGAGTCAGAGGCAAAAGAGTAGGAATGTCATTACTTCTCAGCTCCCCTGGCTTTGGGACATAACAGTCATAGTACTCAATTTGGGAAATCTCTTTACTCCCGCTGTGAAAATGTGTCCCCTTTTTCGGCCATAAATATTTGTTCAAGGCTTTCCAAAGTAAAGTTGAGGATTACAAAGGTTCTTTCATAACATAGGGATCTTTTATCCCTTAGACAGTTTCTTTGAACTAGAGGACAAATTTGAAACAGGATAAAGGAGGAGGTAGATGAAATAGACACAGAAAAGATATCAGGGATTAGTCAGCCATGTAACTAGTGCTAGAATATAATTTTAAACTCCTTGATCTTAGATATTAGATGCAAAGGAGCATTATCTGGCTTTTTATCCCCTTCCTTTTCTTCTTCAAAATGTAGTTCTCCCTTGCAGGACATAATTTTTGCCTGGATTATTTCAGGGCCAGAAAAACAAACTCCATACAGGTAGTTTAGAGATAGAGTATGTGAGCATGGGGTGGGGAGAAGACCAGAATTAAGGCCCTAAGGATGAATCTTTGAGTCTTTTGGTTCACCTCATGTCACACATACTATATTATTTATCGTTGCCATATCATTTACATGAAAATGTAGTTCCTCAGGAGATTTGTAGGTAAAATTTAATAATTTAATGTATCTAAACACTATATACTTTGACTAATCTCAGAATTAAATAATTATAGTCAAAGACAGGGAAGATTATTCCTAGAATAGTTCATGCATTTCAGCCAGTTTGGTTTGCAAAATTCCTACTAAGTTGTCAAAATACATGGTGACAAATGCAAGGGTCACTTTTGTGGTCAGAGTCTGCACACTTGGTGAGATGTATCAGTTTTATTAGTGTATGGAGAAGAAGTCTTAAATCTTATAGCTAAGAGCCTGGCTTCAACCTATTAATGTGTTTTGTTCAACCTGTACACTGTTAAATTATGTTTTTGATACATTTAAAAAGCGAGAGATTTCATACAAAATCTGTATTTCTGACTTCTTCTAAGAAGTTGGGTGACTGTCGTTCCTGGGGCTATAGTTCATATGGAAAAATCTGCAAAAAAACTCAATGATATTCTTTTTTGGTATGCCACAGCCCCCGTAACTTCCTATGCTATTACGTCTAGCCCAAGGCACTCATTTTTGTTATCTTCAGGACCTCTGATGCAAATGCTCCATAAATAGATGAAAAATGAATTTCTAAATAAAGTTCTTATTTTACAGATAGTGCGAATTATTTTCTGCATTTCTCAGCCTGGCTTAACAGCCATACACATAAACACAAAACACATAATATAGTTAAAAGAGCAAGTATGATTGCGAGTATGAAAATGAAAACTAAAAGATTCTTCTTTTGGTCATGGCTCTGCAAGTAAGCCAGTTGCATGTTTTGGAAAATTTTCTGTGCTCTTTCCACGTCTAAGAAACTCATCTATAAAATACTGAATGAGCTTAGATAGCTTCCTAGCTTCCCAATCTAGTGTTTTTGCTTTATCAAGAGAAAAACCTATTTTGGTATTTTAGTTATTTGGTTTGATTGTCTTTTCTATTAAAATTAATTGTATCATGGAATTAAACTGAAAACAAAATTAGAGTCTAACTTCTCATTTTACAGATAGAAAAAAACTGAAGAGATCAAGCAAATAAATAACAAAACATATGTTACATGCAAGCAGGAAGTATGTTCAAAAAGCTATGTTAAAACAGAGAAGGGAGCAGACATTCTTTATCAAAAGTATCATTTTCTCCAACCTGCTGTTTTATCCACAGGAGAGCATTTCATGAGCAACATGGCTGGGATGAGATTTTAAAATGACCTTACCCAGACCATTGACCCAATTATCCAGTCTGGAACCTTAGAGTATTTAGTATTTCCTGAACTTTTATTGTAATAAGCCTTAAATTACTTAGGTATGTAGCTTCCTTTTCTAGCACATAGTAAAAACAAATGTTTAATGAGATAAACTCTTACTCTGTCACCCAGGTTGGAGTGCAGTGGCTCGATCACGACTCTGCAGCTTCAAACTCCTAGCTCAGATGATCCTCTCACCCCAGCCTCCCGAGTAGCTGAGACTATAGGCATATAACACCACCTCTAGCTAATTTTTCCATTTTTTATAGAGAATGGAATTTTGCCATGTTGCCAACGCTAGTCTGAAATTCTTGGGCTGAAGCATTTCACCTGCCTTCACCTCCCAAAGTGAATAAACTTTTAAGAGCAAGAATCACCCTTCTTCTTTTCTTTCCTTTTTTTTTTTAGATGAGGTCTCACTCTGTCACTCAGGCTGGAATGCAGTGGTGCAGTCTAGCTCATTGCAGGCTTGACATCCCAAGCTCAGGTGATCCTCCCACCTCAGCATCCCAGATAGCTGGGACTACAGGCACACACCACCATGCCCAGCTAATACCCTTCTTTTTATTTCCCATTCCCAGACTTGATTTTTAGCTTTGCACAAACCAAGTATTCAGTAAATATTTGCTAAATCTGAAGAGAAACTTCCAGATCGATAAATGATGAGGACATATTGATTTGGTCTGAATAATGAATAATGTGATACCATCATGGGCTTGAGAATCAAAAACATAGTTTTGTCTTGAGTAATATGTCCCATTTTGCTGCACAGCAGTTCAGCTCAGTAAATCTTCATTACACATCTACTATGTGCAAAGTACATATTAAATTCCATGGGGCAAAATTTCCTAAACCTGACTGATTGTTAGCATTATCTGAAGTGGTTTTAAAAACAGATTCTGAAGTCACACCTCTAGAGATTGTTTATATACCTAGGCTTGGGGACTCCACATGTGTTTTTAAGTTCCCCAGCTGATTCTGACCATTACTCAGGTTTAGGAACTATTGCTTAAGTAATACATAGGTAAAGAATATAATGGCTAATTACACACTTCATTCTGCGTTATGTGATCTAAATTCAAGACCTTGGCCACTTCCTTTCAGCAACTTCAGAGAGTAAACAGAAGTTGCTAATCTCTTAAAACCATCCACAGATTAATTAGTGTCTGAAGTTTGGAATATGTGAATAAAAAAAAATTAAGTTACATGAAATGTTAAATATGTCTATCTCTGTGGGGAGAGTAACTACTATATTTTCCTCGTTAAGATAATTCAGGAATATTAGCAGTAGAAATGGAAGGGGCCTATTACCTTATCTCTTGACAAAAATACGCTATTACCATGGTAACCACTGAGACAGGACAAGATGTCTCCATAGAGGCAGAGAATAGAACCAAGCATCAGTTGAAGAAAAAAGTTGTAACTACCAACAAATGATACTCTTAGCCATATTTGTATAAACTGAGATTGTTTTAGCTAAGGCTTCTAAATTAAATAATTTCAAACACTTGGCCTAGTAGCTCCCCACATTAACCTATCTATGTGTGGGTTTTGTGTATTCACATTACTTAATTTGAATATTTCTATTAAATCACCTGGTCAAGAAAACCAAACCAGTTTTGTCATGTAAAACAAAATAGGAAAGAAAGCAGATGCAGTACTCTTTTTTTCTAATAATGATAATAATTATAACAATGACAACTTCCATTTAATTGGGACTTACTATACCAAATATCTTATGCATATTATGGTATTCATTTCTCATAACAGTACTGCAAAGTAGATATTACTATTATTGTCTCATCTTATAGAAAATGAAACTTTGTTTTAGAGAGGTTAGGTGATTTACCCACCATCTTAGAGCTCGCAAATAGTGAGCTTAGTGGAAATCTTTCTGACACTGACTCTTTCAAGAATCTCATTTTCCAAAATAAAAACATATAGGTTGTGCCACAAGATATATGAACTGTGGTCTTTATAGCTCAGTATTCTCTCTCAAAGGATATCAGAATCTGTTTGTGGAAAAAGACGGTTGTTCCTCTGCATTGCACTGCATTGCTCTCGAAGGTCTGTGCTATACATCTTGTCAGTTCTTTAGTTTATTCATAAATTTATTTAATTTATTGATTATTCTAAGGTATACAGGCATGCAATAAACACTGGTGTACCAACCAAATGCCAGGCATTATACATAATGTCAGGCATTATGCGGCCTCTGAACTTAAACAGCTCATAATCTAGTGATAAAGACAGAAGTGTGTAGATAATCTCAATAGAAAGTAATGGAGTTGCACAGTAGAAAGAGGAGTCTGCAAAGGTGAAGATGGACAGAGAAGTCCTCACAGAAGCGATGCTTTGAACTGGGTCTAGTAATGAGTAAGACTGGCCAGCAAGATGGGAGAATGGCACTTTCAGCTGACAGAACCACACTTGTATACAGGAATGCAGTCACAAATGGCTGATATTGGGAACCTGCATCCCCACCTTTTTCTAAATTCTAAATCCTACTGGAGTTTAGTGGGCAATAGGAGAAAAGTGAGATTGAAGAAGTCAGAAGCAGCCAGGGGTTTATACACTACTGTTACAAAAACCATTTTTTATTTACTTGACAATATGTGCCTGGAACTGTGTCAAGTACTTTACATACATTGTTCTATGGGGAGTTTACAGCTGAAATTGCAGCTTAGAGAGATGAAGTATTTTTTCCTAGGTTACATAGCTTGGATATAGGTAAAATTTGAATGCAGATCTGGTTGGTCTTCAAGCATGCATTTCTCTTCTCTATATCACATATAGGTATTTGGAGATTATTCTCTATAAACAACAAGAAGCCATTTGAGAACTTCACATTGCCATGTAATATAATCAGATTTGCATTTTGGAAGGATTTCTTTGGCAGCAATGTAGAGGATGAACTGAGAGTGATAAAGGACTAGGAAGCCAATTAGGAACTTAATTACAATGGTTCAGGTGAGAAAAAAAACACCTATGTCAGTAGTTCTCACAGTCAGCTGTTCATTGGAATCGCCTGGGAAATATTTAAAACTGCAGTGAGTCCTTAGGTATCCATGTGATATTAGTCCCAGGATGTGGACTCTGAGTGCAGATACTGAGGGCCAAGTGAATAGGATGCCTGAGTACCACATTCAGTGATTCTCTTTTAATTGGTGGGGAGTGTGACTTAGCCATTAGGATTTTTAAAGCCCCTCAAGTGATTCTATTATCCAGCTAGGGTTGAGAACCAATGGCCTTGGCCAAGTCAGTGGGGACAGAAATGAAGAGATAAGCTTGAGTATTGTTTAGAAATTAGGCTTAACAGGACTTAGGGTCAACAAAACTTGGTGGCTGACTGGATATGTGGTTGAATGGATATGTCTGAAATTTTAAAACAAGATTTCTCCTGAACTTGGTGGCTTGCCTCCCTGAAAGCTCACCTTGAAGGGTTTAGGGAGCTCATGCAAGTGGGCAGCAGAAGGGAGGATTCCAGCTGCAGAGCAAGCAGAATAACACATTAAGCAGTAGTCACTTCGGAAAATCTAAACATGGAATAATACTTCCTCTGAGAAAACTCAGTATAGGCCAACCAGTAACCATGGCCATGGCTACATTTGGGGATCAGGAGGAATCTTTGCAGTTGAGGCATCACCTCTTGATTGGGAGCCCCTTATCATGGAAGACCTGATATTAGAAGACAGTCATAGGATAATACAGGTAAGTACCACCAATGCATTACAAATTCCAGCATCAAGATGCACATGGCCTTCCCCTAGTCTGTTTTATGTATGGCACTTATTTGGGCTGCATCTCTATGCAGTTCTTCAAGAATACATTTTCTCCTGATCTTCAATTTCAAACAAACCCATAGGGCTAAATGGTTAGGTTCATCTAAAAAGACGGCATTCCCTTTTAGCATCTCATACGTCACAGAACATCTCCTCCAAATCCTGGCTTCCAAAAAGAGAGGAAGCCCTTGTCCTGACAAGTTGATTTTCTTTGCTTAGACTCAACCAATAGAGATAAAGGGTAGAGGCACTTAGTGCAGTATATCTTAGTGGCAGGGTTATTATGTCCACCTGAAGGCTTGAAGGGTTGTGTGCTGGTACAGGAACTATCCTGCATGAGGTGTGTGTCTAAATTTTGCATCTGAAACACTGAAGGGTGTGTGAATTGCCAAGAATACCTGATCTGGTCCAACCTAGCAAATATCCAATAGGATTTTTCACTGGTTCTCTTGTTTTTTGTAATCCTTATTTTCATGAAGGCAAAAAGTAAGTTTTTAAAACATTAAAACAATTAATGTTGTTAAAGGTTTTAGTCAGTTGTATCCTAAACACACCCTTTCATCTCCTTCTTGCTCCTGCACTTGGAAGTGACTTTAATGGTGGCAGAATTATTATGTATTAAATAATTTGCTGATTTATTTTATACCATAGGATCTACATGGGTCCCTCTCTCCCTGGCAATGAAAACAGGCAATACTTACTGATGAATAAAATCGTTCAGAAGTTTCTTTGTCACTAAATGGAATCAGCTTTCCTCCAAGGATAGTCTTCTCTTCATCTAGAAATTTACATTTTTATGCAAAACCCATGGTCATTTTAATCTTTGCTCTCTCTTTTGACTCCACCCAGGTTTTCAGTGAAAAAGTTCCTAATTCAGTGTTGCACTTAGGTATTTACATCCACTTCCTTCTGCAGATATGACATTGCAAGAAAGGAAGTCACTTGTTTTTGATAATCTCATTTGGCTTCAGCATAGTTCTTTGAAGTAATTTCCTTGCTAGCTGGTTGTATTCCAAATGTGTGCAAACCGTATTATGCTTTTTTAATCTAAATTATGCAAAGAGATAGACCCTACTTTCTATTATATCTTATATCACTTTGTATCAAATTGACATCAACATTTCATCATCCTTGAACTTTTGATTCCATTTTCAGTTTAAGTTTTCTTACGTTCAGATTTTAAAGTCTTCCTCTTCATAAAACTCTGTTTGAAGTTGAACATATTAATACTTTGTATGGCCAATTTTGCCCCACATCATTTTACTCTTCATTTTTCAACATTCTTTCATTATTGATTATGCTTTATTGCTTAAACCTCATTTTCACAGTAGTTCAGGGGATTCAGCCTTAGTGTAGCATCTGTCTCTCAAGAACTGAGAAGTTTTCAAACCCTGAATCTTTTCTAACAAGCTTAATGACCAAGAAACAATTCAGACCAATCTGTATATCAATTATTTACAGTAGAGTGGTAAACCAAAGAGCTGTGGGAAGTCATTGATACATGCTACACAAAGGGATATTGAAAATCTATTAGACATTAGTAGACATTGTTAAATAAATGAATTATTTCAAAATGACCACCCTTTCAGAACCATGGACAGGTATACTGACTCCCCCCTCTGGCCCCCACCCTTACCCACTGACACACACACCTCACATGCTGATCTCAAAAGCTGGGATTATAAAATGAAAAATCTAAATAAAGGTTCTTGGTTACATAGCCTTGCTTAGTGCTTTAACATTTTAAATGTCCTAGTTATCCTTTCAGGAGGACTATTCAGGAGAGTGGAGCCCGAGCTACTTTTTCAAAAAGTTTACCTAGGAACCTAAAGTAGAAGTCTATTAATAGTAGATTGACCAAGCTCACTACCACTGTAGAGGCCTCATGGCTGAGAAGCCCTGTCTGAGATTTCTTAGGTATTTGTATCTTTTTCAAAAAGCCTAATATCCTGAGAGAGTTTAATGTCCTTTAGCTTTGACCTAGTGACAGTAAAGTTTGTTGCTTAGTTTTTCACTTAATAGAATAGTACAATTCTATGCAATTATATGTGAGTACATTAAAAGAACTAAAGAGGGAGAAGTGGGAAAGGTGAGAAAAAGAAGTGCAAACAATGTTGAGGTAGTTATGGTCAATTTGACTTATAATGTCATGAGAGCAAGTGAAAGAAAAAAATGTGATCAGTAATATTCAAAGAAAGGTTATTTTCTCTCTGTCACTAGACATATGAATATTTCACTGCTAGGTAAAAATCATCCTAAACAGCATTTATTAGATAATTTATGGTTTTCTGATAAACTATTATCATCTAAGATAAAATGTGAGCAGAGGGACCTGGATTACGTTCTTGGCATATTCCATCTAACTTTTTATACTGGATTTCTGTAATTCACCTTCCCTCTGCTAAATAATCACCTCTCTCCCACCACCCACCACCACTGTCATTATATTCCTGTGGATTTTGTAACTGGGAATGCTCCCTGTTATGTGAAACTGTAGCTGGTGTCTCTTTGGAAAGGATATAAGACTAATTGGCTACTTTGGCAATCACAGTCCTGAGTCTAGCAGGAAGGGCTGGTTTCTGGCAGCAGAGAGAATTAAATGCTCAAATTCCCAAGCTGTCAGCTAGCAGATGTATGTTCAACTAGGAGAACAAAGAACCTTCTGGAACAACGTCGAGAGCTCTGGGTGTGTTGTCAGTTGGAAAGAAATCTGACTGTTTCAGATCAGAAGCAAATGCTCAACTCCATGTGTTTTGCCTTTCTGCACCAGTCCCCTCACCTCACCTCTCCAACCCCATGCCTCCTGCCTGCTGAGAAAATATCACTATAAAAGGGACCATATGGCTACAAATTCAAATTTTCACCCCTACCACATGTCTGTGCATCTTTATCATTGAGCTAACTGCATTAGGCAGCATCAGGTGCTTCCCACCTGGCCTTTTACATAGTCGTGCTATAATAATATCTCCTGTTCCCAATGCCAGGCTCAGGTAGACCATGCACTGTCTTCTGGCCCAGGCAATGGCAAGAGCCCAGCATTCCCTACAGAAAGAGCCAACAACCTGTTTCTAGGCATTTGATTTCTACTAGGATAAACGCCTTTTTCAGTATCTGTTGCCTTTAAGGTATCAGGGGTAATATAAGAGATGGGCATAGGTTGAAAAATATCTAGATATCATTAATGTTGTGCTATTTTCAGCAGACCTATAAACTGTTTATGATTTTGTTCTACTTAGTAAAATCTTTTATACCTTCAAATCTTATCCATACTCCAACAACTTCTCACCATCTCTGTTTGTGACTCCCATTGTCTAAATCACTATCAAATTTCACCGGTATTAATGTATTTTATTTGGCGTCTACCTTTGCCACACATCAGTCTAATCTCAACCAAGCAGCCAGGGTGATTCTGTCATAACCTATCACATTTCTGCTTAAAAATCCAGCAATGGCTTCCCAGCACACTCAGAATAAAAGCTGAAGCCCCTCGAGTCATTTATATTTTTTATGACCTGGCTACCATCAACTCTCTGGCCTCAACCCTTATTTTTCCCCTATGTTACTGACGTTTCCTAGGCATGCTGTCACCACCCAGATCTTTAACTGGCTGCTTCTTTAGTTTTAATTGCATTTCCCTGAGCATCACATGGCTTACTTTCTCCTTTGCAAATTCTTTCTTCTGCACTTTTTTCTCCTTAGTATTTATCACTATATACTTTAGTTATTTATATTGTTTATTGTCTTTTCCACTATAATGCAAGCTTAATTACCCCTAATTTCCATGTTTCCCCTGTGATTTTTTATCTTCATCTTATAGCATCTGGCATTCTTCGAAGCAAACAGCTTGATATTTTTGCCTCAAAGCTATCACTTGTATCCCTCTCCCGATTCAAGGCCCATCTTCAGCAGACTAAACAAATGTCAGAAACACACACACACACACACACACACACACACACACTCACACACACACACACACACACAATCCTGTATATTACTAAAGGAGTGGGAAGGAAAATATTCTAAGATAGAAGAATAATAAGTTTTTACATGGTAATTTTGTTTAACAGGTAAAGAAACACAGGATAGCAGAAGGCAGAAACCTTATTTAATGCAGAAAATGGATGGGAAAAAGTCTAACTCCAGAGCACTGCTGTGAAAACAAGGAATTTCAATTCTGGTCAAATTCTCAATAGCAGCATAACTCTTAGAAAATCTTAGACTTCCCAGTCTTCAGATACTTCCTGCCTAGGTCTACTTTTCTGGAGATTCCCACATTCTTATCTATTCAGACATGTGTCTGGGTAACAGTCATTTTAAGTCAAGATAGGAAAGATTTTCTTTCCTTATGTCTCCAGGCCCTTAGGGATTAAATAGACTTTATTGGACCAATTATATAACCATCCTTTAACCTGCAACTTTGGGGCCACAGCCTTTTTTTTTTTTTTTTTGAGGCTTATTCTGAGCAAATAAATAAATAAGAGAGGCCCTTATTAGACTTTTTACAACTTAAAGATTATCTTTATGCACATACTTCATAGAAGTATACTTTCTTCTACATTGTGGGCCTTTTATTTAGTGCAAAAGTAATTGCAGTTTCCAGATTCATCCAAGTCCCTACAAAGGACACGAACTCATCGTTTTTTATGGCTGCGTAGTATTCCATGGTATATATGTACCACATTTTCTTTGTCCAGTCTATCATTGATGGGCATTTGGGTTGGTTCCAGGTCTTTGCTATTGTACACAGGGCTGCAGTGAATATATGTGTGCATGTGTCTTTATAGTTGAATGATTTTTTGTTATTGCTTTTAATGACAAAATTAATTTGTCAAACACTTTTACATCATGTGAGAACTCAACTAGCTGGGATAAATAAAAATTTTATTTTAATGACAAATAAAATTAATTTGTCACACATTTATACATCAGTTGAGAACTCAACTAGCTTGGATGAAGAAATTTACATCAAACACTACCACTCTGACTTAGAATAGTGGTCTTTATATTTTTGCTTATAAATCCTTTCTAAAATTTTGAGAAATCATTTATCTCCTCAAAATTTGTTTGCAGGAAAAAATCATCACAATATTAAGTAGTTGTAAAGCATTATACTTTTGGCACATTATAAAAATTAGACTTCAGCAAATAAAACTATTACAACATTCTTCTAAGTGTTTTATGAGAAATCAAGTGCTATCAAATGATAACCACCATAATCCATTTAAAATATATTTGTAAATTCTTCCTTAACATTTAGAAATTTTCCTTCTTTACTCTTTTTTTGTGAACTCATATTACTATTTTACTATATTCCCCAGATATTTATCCTTACGTAACATATTTTGTCCTTAAAAACTATTTTGTTGATCATCATGCCATGCTTATCTGTAACAAATTGCACATACAGTTTAAAATTTGTCTTTTTAATTATCTCTAACCATAAGACTTCAAATGTTATGATGTTTTTCTGGGTTGAGTTATTACCGTTATCATTTTTAATAATATACTTGTTCAAAGTAACAAAAATATTAAAATTTTTATAAATTAAACATAAAAATAAACTTTTGTTGAAAAAACTTCTTGAAATGAGATGAATAATAAACCCTCTTTAGGCTTTTGGTGAAGGAAAATAATATTTACTGCTAAAAAATAATTACACATTGTAACATTAATCATCATATAAAATGAAATTTTATGAAGATTGACTATAATTTGGAGTACTTTATACAATATTATACATACAAGTTTCTAGCCCCTATTGCAAGAGATTCTAATTTAGTAGTTTGCTGCCTATACTTTGAGAAACAATGGCTTTGCAAAACCTATTAAATATTTGGGTGCTAATTCTAAGTGCAAAGAAGAACCTTTGAAAGTTGTTAAATTAAGGACTGATGTGATCAGAAACTGCAGAAAAGAACAAATGAAGAGTGGATTGTTGTGGGCCAAAAAAGGCAATAGTAACACCAATTAGATTATTTTAGTAGTCCAGGTAGGAGAGGATGGTGCTGGTATTGGTGATGAAGAGAAGTAGGTACCAAGTACATCCCGTAGATAAAATTAAACACAATATGATGATTAATTGGATGTGGGAAGTCAGATAGAAGTGAGTGTCAAAGATGACACGTTTTTGGCTTAAGAAACTGAGTGATGATACCATTTACTGAAATATGGATTACTGAAAGTAAAGCAAGTTGGGGAATGGATAGAGGAAGATCATGGTTTCCGCTTTGGATATCATGAACTTACACCAGCATGGAGCTCAGAAAAATAGTGCAAACCAAAAAAATGGTTATCCAACTTCAGTTAGCAGCAGAATTACCTGTGGAGATTGTTAAAACATAGATCATTGTACCTCACTCCTAGAGTTTCTTCTTTTATAACTAGGAGCATGTGGAATAGAGAGGTGAGAATCTGAATTTCTAATAAGTACCCAGGTGATGCTCTTGCTGCTGGTTCAGGGACTGTATTTTGAGAACCGCTGAGGTAAAGCTTTATATTTGGGACTCTTTAGTGCACAAGATTGTATGGGAACCCATAGGAGTGGATGAGATTATTTAGGAAGGAGAGCAAAGCTAGGCCAAAATATGAAGCTTTGGTGAACTTCAAAATTTAAATTACCAGTGGAGGATTTAGAGTTCCCAGAAGAAACTGAGAAGACTGAGAGGTATGAAGAAAGTTAGATGAGAGGTGTTAGTTCACTTAACTTCTTGTAAGTCTTTGTAGCCCTACAGAATTTGCCATAGTTAGTTCTAAGAAAACTCATTAAAACAACCAATAAATGTACACTGGAAATATACCACCATCTGGGAGTAGAGCATCCAGCAAAATCACTGAGGATTGTCAACATACAGACAATCTTTGATATAGGCATTCCTTAATCTTATCTGGCCTACTGGATTCTGTTTCTATTACGTCTGTGTTTAGTGGTGAGCTCCCTCTGCATCCTCAGGATGTTAAAGATGGTGTTTGGTCCCAAAAGGAAAAGCAACTACCCCATACTTCCTCCCTGCCTCCTTACTGAGGAAACAATACTTTCCCTGACACCTAATAGTTTTTGTTTGTTTGTTTGTACTGTTTCTATTTCAATCAACCTGACACCTGACACTTTTAAAAAATTGTTTCTAGTTAAATCAATCTTTTTCTCATAAAATCAAAAATATTAGCCATGGGGTTTATATATTCATTAATAAATTAATTGAGGCATATCCAAGCAGGAAACTCAAGTGAAATTGACTTCCAATTCCATTAGGGTCTTCTATAACACCAAGGAAGCCCAACTGGCCTCTTAAGCCATGCTCTCTTCATAGCGTCCGGTGACACCTGCTGTGTGACTGAAATTCCTCACACCTGTTGCATGACTGAAGTCCCTGGTAGAGAATGCAGTTATTTCTGCTATCATCCACTACCAGAGGCACAGGGAGAGTTATGTTAGTGATCTACTCCTTCACAGTCACAAAGATATTTTGGGGATAATTTTAGCATCTCTATCATGGGTAGAAATTGCTTGAGCTCCTGACATTTTCTCACTCTTTGTAACCCTGTGGGCCAGGACTGCCCACACATGGCAGGTGATTTGCCTACACAGAGCAAGCACAAAGCAAATAACCTTTGTCTTAATATTAATGTCCATCAACCGTATTTTCTGATGCTTATCTGGGTGCCAATCTGTCTTGCCACTCTCTGGACCCTGTCTACCAAGCCTTCCTCATACATGGATGGAACAGTCTGCCAACTTATGTGCCTACTTCTTCACTACTGGGCCCACCCACCTACTCACCTGCCTGCCTGCCCACCTGCTTGCCTGAACTATGGATCTGGCTTTATCTGATCTTCTGACACGTCATGATTTTTAATAGAATGAACTTTGCAGTGTACAATTTAACCCACAGCATCTCATTTTTCTTAAAGTTTCAATTACAAGTAATAAGTGTGACATTCGATGCTCCTGCAATTCGTGTTATACAATAAATATAAAAATCTATTTTTTGGTAAATTGGGAAACTTAAAAATATAGCTCTAATAGAATATTTATAGGCTTTCCAGGGTAAACATTTATACATTATAAATGATTCTTTTATACTATGAATCATTTCCCCCATGTATATTTTTCATACATTTAAACTGAATTTTATTAAAGTAGAAGACTCCAGTAACCTGAGAATAACTTCTGTCATTGATAATCCTTCTTGTCTACAGAAAGAGAATAATTACAACCTAACTGGGCTATATTACTTGTTACTATAAAACCTCTATATAGTGGAGAAAGCCCTCTCTACAGCTCCTCAGCTCTACAAGCATACACTGTATTTAGTACCAAATTGGTGTCTTCTGCATGATACAAATGTCAAGAGTAATAAACTTCTACACTGATGATGTTTTCTGCCTGAAGGTCCAATGGATCTAAAGTAACACCAGGACTCTATACATAAAACAACCAGAATGTGGCACAATTAAACCAATCATTTCTGCCAAGTTAATGAATATGCCAACTGATAATGAAAGTCCATCTGCAGCAATTGGTACTGTCTGAAGTGAATGCATCAGCTGTGCCCCAGTTCAATGCAGGGGCTGAGTATAGAAATGGCCTACATACTGCCAACATTTTTTCCCATACAAAGAAGACTATGATTCTGTTTACATGGCAGCAAAAGGAGGATGTTCTTTCCTTCTTAGGGTCATCAGGGTGCCTCACATTTGCCAAGGACTCTGCATGAACAAATCCTTTGAATCTGATTTTTTAGATAAATTTTTAAAGTAAAACCAGCCAGTTCCCTTAATCTCCCTGCCAAGATCTAGGTTTCTGGTAGGCAAAATTACTCAGTTCTGGAGTTTACTAACAATGTGGTAGGGCCAGGGCAAACATAGGGTTAACCCACCATAGGAGCTGCATATGAGTGGAAATAATAGATAAGTAATCAACATTCATCAACTGCTGAATACCTAAGTATAACAATATTATAAATTTACTTTAAAAAATACTAAATTATTACCATTTTGTGGTCAGACAGTATATCCAATATATCTTTGTAAGTCCTGGTAGTACCTTTCCCCCGCCATAGAGAACTACACATAACAGATGCACAATATTTAGGAGAAACATAGACTGTCAAGAGTTGAACCCCAGGAAACTCCTAAAAATGTTTCAATCTAATATTATTCTGAAATATAAATTCTTTTAACTATCTCACGCAAGGCATCTGCTGAGTTTCTGCATGGATACTTCCAAAGCTGAGTAACTCATTGCCTTCTGGGCACATTCATTTAGTTGTTTGGAGGTTTTAATTCACTCAAGGAAGAAATAAAACACAGGCAAAATGTAAAAAGTCACAAGCAAACAAGTATAGCATTTTCAGATGGACATGACTTTGGTGATAAAAGTCAACATCTTAAACTGCTCAATCATTATAATCATCCTTTTGCATTCTCTTGCTTCTCTCTAGCTTTTTCTTACCTCCTTGGCTAAGCCACAACCCTGGTTAAGTCTGCTTTTTTTACTAGTCCATGCCTGCACTGTCCTTCTGATACGCATGAGTAAAATACAAACCTACGCTGACTGGTCACCCTCTAATCTCATGAACCTCAGAGGGTCTCTAAGTTTGCACAGCAATCATTCTATTTCCTAAACAATTTTTTATCTCACGCTTTTGGATAATTTTCACGCCTCTCTTCTCTCTACAAAACTTCAACACCTTCTCCCCATCCTTATTCACAATGGATCACCTTTCTTCCTATTTTATTGAGAAAATAGATGTAATCAGAAAAGAAATCCCCCAGCAACTCAGCTACATCTACCCAACTACCTGCATCTGTGCTCATAAGCTGTCCTTGTGGCTAAGGCCAAACCTTCCACTTGCACTTTAGTTCTACCCTCTTGGCCTGCTTAAGAAATTACTTAGTAATTTTTCCTTTTTCTTCATTGTCAATTTCCCCTTTCCTATTGGGTCATTACCATGGCCATAATATGATGCAGTTTCTCAAAGTTTAAAATAATCTTCTCTTGATCCCTCTTCCTGTTTTTGGCACTGTCTCATTTTTCTTATTCCTTTCACAGCAAAATTCCTACAACCCTGCACGTTCTGCATATGTACCTCAGAACTTCAAGTATAATAAAAAAATTATTCTTAAAAAAAAGAAAATCATCTATACTACCTACTTCCAATTTTTCCCCTCCCATATTCTCTTCAAACCACTTTAGTTAACTGTAACCTATATTATCACTGGGAATATTTTCTTAACAAAGTTATATTGCAGAGTACATATTTGCCTCATTGCTAACCACCTCTCAGTGGCATTTGACATAATTAATTACATTCTTCTTCCTTCCAACATTTTCTTTACTTGCTGAGGTAGCTTATCTCCAAAGATAGCTATGATCAATTCTTTCTCTCTCTGTAAGTGCACACCACACCCTCATTGAGAAATGGTGTGCCTTCCTCCACTCCCTTATATCTGGGTTGGGTTGTTTATGCTTTGAGCAATAGAATACAGTGGAAATAACATTTTAAGTTCAGAGGTAACCTTTAAGAGGATTAAAAGATCCTGTTTCCTGCCTTCTGTATCCCTGAGTTGCCATGTAGAAAAACTAAGATCACTTGGAAGAGTCACATGTGAGGTGCTAGATATGTGGATAGAGAAGCCATTTTAGCCTTTCAGCCCAGATCAGCTGGGTCATATAACACCAGATCCAGCCAATATCTGACTGCAACTGGATGACAGGCATCTAAAGCAACAATCACCAAACTGAGCCCAGTTGATTGATAGAACTCTCACATATAATAATAAATTGTTGGCTTAAGACACAAAATTTTGAGTTGGTTTATCACACAGCAATAAATAATTAGGTCACCACATTTGGCAGGCATGAAAACATGCCTTCAACTACAGAGAGCTTAATTGGCCAAAGGTCCCAAACTTCTGCCTCTGAAATACACTATCACGTTTGCATCAAGACTTAGCTTCCAAATGGCTACATATGGCAGGGTATTCAGCAGACCCATTCGTGGGAGGCACAGGGCTCCTCAGATGGATGACTTTGGCTTCAGGACTTCCCAGTGATCTCACCAAACCTTCTTTAAACTGCATCCACTCAACCTTCTTTCTTCTCTTCTTCACTCATGATCAGACTTGCAGTACAGTCTCTCAGCTACCCTGGTGTTGTGTGGTTCTCTCCTCCACTTTCTCTCACAGCCTCTTCCCTAATTAAATACTTGCATGTCTAGTTCTGTCTTGGCTTCTGCACGAAGGACTTGGGTTAACCCACCATACTTACCTGACATACCCCTACCTCTCTCATCACCCCATTTCAGTCTCTTTGACTGGTGACTATCTTCCTGAAGTCAAAATGCTGACATGACCCAGGATTTAGTCCTTAGACTTCTCTTTTCCATCCATACTCATTCCCTTGGAGAGCTGATTCAATCTTATGACTTTATATTGATGACATGAACTCCAGTCTTAATATCTCATTCACTCAGATGTCTGATGGGAATCTCTCAAATTTAACATTTCCAAAACTGTGCTACCGACATTTTCCCCAAAACTTGTTCCTCTTGCAGTTCATCTCAAGAAGGCAATATTATCCTTCTAGTTTACTGTGGCCACTCTTAACTCATTCTGTCTCATCACTGCTGGTCATTAGTAGCGCCTATCATCTATGACTTCACTAGATAGATATATACATATGCAACATCTCACCACTTCCCTTGATCCACGCTAGTCCAATGCATCAACATCTCTCACCTGAATTATTGCAGAAATCTCTAATGTGCTTTCTCTGCTTCTGCTCCTGCCCTACCTTCACCTTATTCTCGAAACAGCTGCCAGAGCAATCCTATTAAAAACTGTCAGATCATATTGTTCTTCTGCCTCAAACCTCCATCTGCTCAAAAATCTTATCTTACTCTGAGCAAAAGACAAAGTCCTCATAATTATGTATAAAACCCTCGTGACAGGGCCCCCAGCACCTCTCTGACTCATCCCCTCTCCTCTCCTTGCTCACTCTGCACCAATCACAATTTCGTTGATGTGTCTGAGACTGCCTAGCTTGCCCCTATTTCAGAGCGTCTTTACAGTGGTTCCCTTGCAGGCGACATTCTTCCCCTCACTTCTTTCCAGTTTTTATCTAAATGTCAACTTCTCAACTAGACCTTCTCTGGCAACCCTCTCTACCTATAATTACATTTCCCTAAGACACTTTGTATTTCCCATTCCCTATTTTTTCTCCTTAGCAGTTGTTACTCTCTAATATTAATTTGTATTTGGCTTGCTTGTTAATTGCCTCTTCCAGAAGGAAGAGATTTTTGTCTGTTTCATTCTCTGCTCTTTCTCAGCACCAGGAATAATGTCTGTTACATAGAGTTTGATAGATATTCATTGAATGGACAACTTTTCTAAAATAAAATAGCATAAGAGCCAAATTGTACTGTTGGCACATATAAAATTCTCAGTAAATATGCATTAATTAATGAATTCTTTCCCTAAGATGAATTTTAAGAAATATACTTGGGCCAATTTCATTGCAGTGAACCAGAGACACAAAATGCTGTTTGCTTCACTGCAATTCCATGGAGCATATCATTCTGCAGAAGAATCATAAGCACTATGATGATTTGGAATCTTTTCATAATGGAAATATTTTGAAAATAATAGTATATTTCTTGACCCTCACATGTAATTTCTGTTGGTCAGTGATTGATTTGATTTCCTATCCTTGACTGCTAATTATAGTAGAATCTAGTCAAAACAAAACCAAAGGGAAAATTTCCTACCTTATTTCTTGGAAGAAGAATGCAACTCCAACTTAATTTGTTTTTTGGTGAAAATCATTTGTTCAGGTAGAATGTGCAGATTTCAAATAGAGGAGAGAAAGAAAGAAAGGATACGCCTAGAAATTTAAAACTCTTCTCCCAACTCCTTTGGATGAAGGACAACTTTAGTCACTTGAGCCCTATAGTTTTTGGTGCCCAGAATTCCCTACCTCCTCTTTCCTCTCTCCTCTTGACATATATTTAAAACAGCCAAATGCAAAGAAACTCTTCATATTTTCACAAGGGGAAGAAGCTGTGCATTCCTTTTACTGTATTCTGAGATATTTTTAGCAGATCTAAAGAACAGTTTTAGACAATAGCAAAATATGGCTCTTTGAGAACTAGTTATTTAAACCCCTGCTGAATGTATCCTGACAAAAATTAGAGAGTTTTATTAATTAGATAGGCTGAGGAGAGAATTAAATCTTGAGTCACCACCCTGTGTGACAAAATAAGTTGAAATCTTCAAACTTAGCCTTGTAATTAGAGGTTCCCAGTGAGAGAGAGAGAGTAGTCGCTATTCACATAGAACCTGGCTGGCAGCATGCACTAGTTAGAGAAAACTGCAGCAGCAAGTCCAGAAGGACAAATAAAAAATGGGTGGCACTGAAAATGTTGTGTGCCAAGGTGTTTCTTGGTATCTCCAAGAATCCAAAGCAGGAAGTTGAAATCTGCTTTGAAAAGCAGGGGCCTGTGACATTGTCTTCCCAATTCACACTGAAGCAGTCATGCCATTAACTGCATAAAGGTTAAAAAAGGAAAAGTTTAATTGCCCACAACTTTCTGAAGCATAAAAAGGGTAGGGATGATAAATTAATAGAATTACTTCCCAAGCCCAGCAGGCAATATTTTTATCTGATAATTTGTACTGGAGCCATGGTGAATTTCATGCAACTTCAAATATTCTCTAAAATAGAGGGCCATGTTGTATCTCCCATAAACGAGAATGCTTACTTTTCAAATATATGACATTTTTCAAATCATTTGCATTTTAAAGGTCTAAGGAATTTTAATCACCGATCAGTGTTAACCCACGTTTCCTGCATGCGTGCACAAGCGTACACCCTCGACTTTGCCATCCTCATAAAAATTCACTCTTAAGCTCTTACTTTCATGTGTTTTTAAAATGGCTCAGCTCCCCCGCAGCTCTCATCAGCCTGCCTTCCCAAGTGGTCCCCTGCCTGGGAAGATGAAAGGCTCCCTCCACCTCAGCCAGGGCTCCTGTTTCTGCTTTCACACTGATGGAAAATAACTTAAAGATGGGAAAGTAACTGAGTATCACAGGATGACCTTGAGCTGGTGTGATGCATTTCCTCTCAGGGGCTTTTGTTTTTTTTCTACCACTCACGTGATCTTCACTTCCAGTTGAAAAAAAGCACCTACCTAACACTCAAATTTATTTAATAAATTTTGCTGGTTCATATCTGACCATTCATTCTAGAAGATGAGAAACCAAAATATTTCATGGCATGTTCATTTTACCCTAATTACATTATGAGTTTCTCGAGGATAGGAATTAAATCCTTGATTTTATTTCTCAAAGGCAGTATGTTGTAGTTAGGAGCACAGTCTCCAGAGTCAGGCTGCCTAGTCAAAGCCCAGCTCTCTTTTTTTATCAGCTGTGTTACCCTGAGCAAGTTACTTAACCATTCTGTATCCTGTTTCTTCATCTATAAAATGGCAATAACATTATTACCTACCTCAAAGAGTTGTTGTAAATACTAAATGAATATATGTAAAATGTTCGGTAAATGTAACCTATTTTTGTTTTATATTTCCTTTTACTAACATAAAGGGAGACCTACAGTTAGGGATCTTGGTGACATTTAATACCTCCAGGATTACAAAACATGTAAGTTCTGAGAAATCTACTAGGTAACTGGTACTGGTCATTTTGGCAATTACTGAAACCTTTTCATGTCCAGAGCAAAATATTCATTAGACTCAACTTCTGGCCATCCATTAGCTAGTGTTTAGAGTCACAAGTCTGGTTTCCTTATAAATGAAGAAATGGTGCTCTTGTCAACACATTCAGACAGTGCAGCTCTCAAATAGGCAATCAATAATATTTAAGTGATTCTCATGGTATTATGTAAGATTACTACCAATAAGCTTTTATTGGGTGATGATTGTGTGCTGCGAACTGAGCCAGATGCTGAGGACAGAGAGAAACCCAAGACATGATCCTTTATTTTTTTTATTTTTTGAGACAGAGTCTCACACTGTCACCTGGGCTGGAGTGCAGCAGCGCATCTCACCTCACTGCAACCTCTGCCTCCTGGGTTCAAGCAATTCTCCTGCCCCATCCTTCCAAGTAGCTACGATTACAGGTGCCCGCCACCATGCCCAGCTAATTTTCTTTTTTGTATTTTCAGTAGAGACAGGGGTTTCACCATGTTGGCCAGGCTGGTCTCAAACTCCTGACCTCGTGATTCATCCTCCTCGGCCTCCCAAAGTGCTGGGATTATAGGCGTGAGCCACCGTGCCTGGCCTGACATGGTTCTTTATAAGAAGCTTGAGTTCTAGCTGGAATGACAGAGTACTTCCATCAAGAGATGAGTAAAAATAAATGGCAACATAAGATCAGTATAAAATAAGTGGAGCAGGCCAGGCATGGTGGCACACGCCTGTAATCTGAGCTACTCGGGAGGTTGAGGCAGGAGAATTCACTTGAACCAGGAGGTGGACATTGCAGTGAGCCAGGATTGCGCCATTGCACTCCAGCTGGGCCACAAGAGCAAAACCATCCTAATAAATAAATAAATAAACAAATAGATGGAGCAGATAATCACGCTCCAGCAATTCAAAGGAACAACAGGTTATTTTGGGTTTGGGCCGCTAGACAGCACAAGATGGCATCAGTGGGCAAAGTGACAAAATAGTTTTGATATGGGACTTATTAAGGATCAAATAAAAATTAAACTTGTAAAATTGTAAAATTATGATTTACAGGAAGATATGTTTGATCTATTAATTTCTTATAAGAAAATCATCTAAAATGCATTGAAGGTCATTCACTGAAGGCATTAGCTTGACAATCAAGAGGCTAAGAAATGAGTTTAGTAAGGATGAATATCAGACAGAAAACCTGATCAACTTCTTGTCCACACCAGCTTTAGCCTCACCTGAACTGCCCCATTAATTTGTCATTTTATCTCCAGAAAAAGAGTCATTTTGGAAAAGCCTTACAGATGTACTCATCATAGTTATTGGCACATAACACAAATGGATTTTCTCTCCCCCAAAATTCACTGTGTAATAAATACAAGGTATTTTTTGAATTTTAAAAGACATAAATACAGGTCAAATAAAAAGAACTTACAAAATCACACAGTAAATTTATATATCCCATTATTTTATAAAGTAGATGTACTGAAAAAATATATATAATTTTAATAGGACTTAATATAATCTAAAAAATATATTAAAGAAAACAAGAATGTTCATGTCCCTACATTTCTGAGATTGCTATAATGGTAAAAAAATTATGTTCCAATTCTCTCAAAACATAAAGTATGCTATGCTGTAAAGAACACTAAACTTAAAGTCAGAAGAGTTGTACTCAAATTTCATTCTGGCACTCACCTCTATGATGTTGACCAAGTTATAATCTTTATAAATCTAAATTTTCCTCATCTCTGAAATAAGGATACTGAGACTTTCCTTAGAGAATTGTTGAATAATAAATATAACACACTTGAAAGTATATTAACCACAAACTGATGTTTATACATAAGGTGTGAAATAATATCCTTCATACTATTGACATGTAGAATATGAGGATGATCCAATATTACCTTCATGGTTCTTGAGTTCAGTGTCTGACATTTCCATTGATCGGCTTTCCAATTTGTAGTCTTTTAAGAACATACTTATTTTATACCACTAGGCATCTTTTCCATGGGTACTTTAGTATAGTTACCTTTTTTTCATAGAATGTGGAGCTAGATTGGAAAGTAGGTGGGTGTGGTGGTTAATTTTATGTGTCAACATAACTGACCACTGGATGTCCAGATTAAACATTATTTCTGGATGTGTCTGTGAGCATGTTTCTGGACATGATTAGCAGTGGACTCACTGGGCTCAGTACAGTAGATTGCCTTCCCAAATGTGGGTGGGCATCATCCAATCAATCCATTGAGGGCGTGAATTGAACAAAAAGCAGAGGAAGGGGGAATTTATACCTTTTTCTTCCTACCCCATTGCTTGAGCTGGGACATCTCATCATCATCCTCTCATAGACCCTCAGATTGAGATACATGTCATCAGCTCCCTTAGTTATCAGGCCCTTGGACTTGGATTGAATGACATCACTGGCTTTCCTGAGTCACCAGCTTGCAGATGGCAGATCATGGAACTTCTCAGCCTCCATAATTACGTGAGCCAATTTCTCATAATACATGTTTCTCTAAAGAACCCTAATACAGTGGGGGAAATGTGAGGATTCTGATGGCTTTAAAAAAATGCCCGAGGATATTAAAATTCCCAAAAACCCTGACATGAGCGATACAAGGAGTGGTATAAAGTTTACTGAATGAGCACTTCATTTTCAGGGCTAAGAAAATCTGCCAGGGTCCTGGTGACAGAGTGAGCTGCTCAAAAGTGCTGGCTTTTGGAGAAGTGCAACACACGAATAGGTTTTTCTCTTCAAGACTACATTAAAACTATAACATCAAATGTTTTAAAGGAGACGCCTACATTTTAATGAATTCAGAATTATTGACCCGTGGGGCACCTCATTCAAACAGTCCTACGTGAGCCTTCAGGAGTCTGGTTTGATAGACAAACAAACAAATGAAAAAGCTCGACTATAAACTACTTACTGGTTTTCCATAGAAAGTGCCAAATGATCTCTGATAATATCACTCCTCTTCTCAAAATCCTTGGGCGCAGCAGTTCTCAACCTTGGCCAAGATTAGATTAACCTGTGAAGCCTTCAAAAGTCCTGATGCGGCCGGGCGAGGTGGTTCACACCTGTAATCTCAGCACTTTGGGAGGCAGAGGTGGGTGAATCACGAGGTTAAGAAATCAAGACCATCCTGGCCAACATCGTGAAACCCCGTCTCTACCAAAAATACAAAAATTAGCTGGGCGTGGTGGCATGTGCTTGTGGTCCCAGCTACTCGGGAGGCTGAAGCCAGAGAATCACTTGAACCCAGGAGGCAGAGGTTGCGGTGAGCCGAGATGGCGCCACTGCACTCCAGCCAAGTTACAGAGTTAGACTCGTCTAAAAAAAAAGTCCTGATGCTTAGGCCGTATTTCAGAACAACTAATTTAGAATCTCTGGGGGTAGGATTCAGGCCTAAGTTTCCCAGATGATTCCAATGGTAGCCAAGGTTGAAAATCACTACTGTAATAGTTTTCTATTCCCAGGTGAATCCAATCCATGCTCCTTAGCTTGGCGTTAACATCTTGCCACAGCTTGATCCCATCTATGTTCTCAGCCTCTTTTCCTACACTCACAGTGCCCTGGCCTAACTAGTCTTTCTGTTCATGCGTTGCTTACCTGCTGATGCTGCAGATCCCTGTGTTTACTTACACTTATCTCCCCTCTCCTTATTCAACTTACATTCATCCTTCAGTACCCAGATCCACTGGCAGTACTTTCATGAAGATTTTCTGATTCCCCAGTGTGGTGGTTTTCAACATGCCTACAAATTCTTCGATACTACTCCCAAAAAAGGTGGAGTATAATTCCCTTCCCTTTAAACATGGGCTAGCCTTAGTGAATTGACACTAATGAATAGAATGTGGTAGATGTTCCTATAAAGTCAGACTAGTAAGTAAGGCTGTATGAAGTCATGCAGCTTTTGCCAGTCACTCTCTCCAGACACATGGCCAACCTGGAAAAAACGGGCGAAGAGCCCACAAAAAGACAGGGTGAGATGCCTGAGGAGCCTCAGCAATTCCAGCCCACCAGCTCTTTGAGTCTAGTCACCCTCAACTGCCAGACATGCAAACAAACAAGCCTTCAGATGACTTCAGGCCTCAGACTTTGAGTCATCCACCTGAAGCCCCAGACATCATGAAGCAGAGACAAACCATCCCTGCTCTACCCTGTCTCACTCCTGAGCCACAGAATAATAAGTGAGTATTGCACACTACTAAGTCTTGGGATAGCTTATAATACAGCCTTAATAATGAAAACTCACTTTTCTAGCTTATTTTATCTCTGTCTTGCATATGATACTCAACCTATTCTTTCACTATTGTTATTACTAAACATGTTGTATCTCCCATCCTAGATCAGTAGGTTTTTGATGGCAGAACCTATAGTTTATTGACTTTTGTATCTTTTACAATGCCTTGCCCTAAAATGTGCTCAAAATTTGAGTGAATTCGTAACTTCCAGCATAGACAAGAATTAGCCCTGTGAAGGCATCATTCTACTTTTGTCTGTTTCCAAATTCCTGGCTATAAGTGTTACTTGAATTCACCTGCTTTAATTACATTAAAAGCATTGCGTTATATCGAGACAATATAAAGACTACAAAAGGAAATGTTGAGACTAACAATGTACAAGGCAATGATAGTGGCATGTAATTAACAAAATACAGTGATATATAAGTTCAAGTAATATGCATTATGGATCTAGCATTAACTTTGCTAACCTTTGCTCTCTTAGGAACTCATGAAATTTGCAGTTCTGTGGCTAAGGGGAATGATTCTGACTGCGTCTGGTTGCATCTTCTTCTTGTCTTGGGCTGGATGTGTACCTCTGCACATAGTATCCATGCCCTGCTTTGACTGTGCTGGAATGTTAGCTCTTGTGTTTTGGGGTTGTTTTTTTTTTTTTTTTAGTCAAATTCAAAGAGTTGTTTTAAAAGGAATGTGACATGGAAGGGAAAGACTGCACTCCCTGGGTTGAAATCCGGGGTTGAAGTTCCATTGGCTGATCTGCCTTGGGCAAACACCTGCACATTTATGATATTCAAGCTCCTTAACTGTAAGGAGGGAGAGGAATTCCTATCTTACAGAATTGTTAAGAAAAATAAATGAGATTAAATGTGAGTTGGCAGTGATGAGGATATAATAGGCATTGGGTATCTTATCAATTCCCTTCAGTTTTTAAGGGGAAATTACCTTAGATTTAGGATTTGTGTCAACTTTATGTATGATGAAGTTCACTTTTCTCCAATATGCTCAAAAAAATGGTGTCTGTAGCTATGACTTTGAAAAGGCTTTGATTGGTCCATTTCTTTCTCGTTTCTTTCACCCTCTCTGATCTGCTTGTCTCATGCTAAGCTGAGCCAAGACAAAGTATTACTTCAGTCCCTGATATGCTGCCATGAAGAGAGATGTTTTGAGGTAGGTGCAAAATGCTACCCTACTGAGCTGACATGTTTTGGCTCCATGATACTTCATAAGTTATAATTCTAAACATTCCCCTGGCTGTAGTTTTTAGAGTAGAGACTAGATATTTAACAATTTTACTACTACTATGTATAGATTGCAAATCAATTCAAAAAAGTATAGGCCCAAGAGATTAGTATCAGCCCTCTCCCTATCCCTTTTTCTTCACTGAGAGTCATATATTGGCCCACCCATCTTACTCTCCTTATCATTAATTTCCAAAATCTGGTCAAGTGTTACAGTGACACACCTCTCAACTCTTTCCATTCTTCTTACCCTCCTACCACTAACACAATAAAGTCTAGACCCATGTGTCTCAAATTTTAATATGAGTTTGAATTGCCACAAGAACTGGTTAAAATACAGAATCTGACTCATTAAGTCTGGCTATGGCCCAAAATTCTATAGTTCTAACAAGTCCCAGGCTGATTCAAATGATGCTGTTGGTCTAGGACCACATTTTGGGTTACTAAAATCTAGATTACAGCAATAACCTCATTCCTGGGCTCCCTGACTCCACCCTTGCCTGTATCATTATTGACAGTAACAACAAAGTAAGAAACTGAAAACACAAGTTTTACTGCACCTCTTTCTTCACCGCAGTCTCAGCTCCGCACATGCTACCATTCTTTTCAATGGACCTCTATAATTGTCAAGATGAAGTCCAAACTCCTTAGCATTGCTTATGAGACTTTGTAAGACTCCATTCTTGCTTGCCTTTCTAGCCTCATTTTGCTCTATTTCTTCATTCAACAAACATTTGAAAACTGTGGCTATGAAAGACCCAGAACTCAGGTCTTACTTCTGTAAGGGCCAGCCACAGCCAAGAGCTTGCAATGCCCCCAGCAGATCTTTCCTGTTAAAACTTTTCAGGTACTGCTGTCTGTGTTTGGAACATGACCATCCCTCCCCTGTTCCCTTCTCCCAACCTTTCTGATTAAAGCCTTTTTATTATTTAGGACCAAACATGGGGATGACCTCTTCTGAAGACTCCTTCTGCCCCCATTTAAATGCCCATTCCATATGCAATCTATTCATAATTTCTACTTTGCACAGTGTCTGCACAGAGTAGGAGCTCAGAAACCACTTGACTGAATAAATATTAATAGCACTTAGGGTGTTGTACCATAATGGACTCTGTATCTGATTATTTCCCCATAGTGAATTTCTTGAAAGCAGGAACCATTACTTTTTTCTCTAGTGGTACCAAGGCAACACCTTAATATTTATTGAACACGTGAATGAGTTTATGCATAAATGAATTAGAGAATGACATAACTTATATACATAAGCAAAGTTATATATGGATTAGAATGTTATAGCATGAGAAACTAATAAATGTCAAGGCTCAGGAATGGGCTTAATAAGCAGGAAATATTGGAAATAAGCAGAAAATAAGCAGGAAAGATTGGTATTTGGGTTTCTAGGTTTCTGAGGGGGAAATGAGAAAGGCTGCTATGGGTAAAATTCCTTGGTATTTAGGTTTGGTAGAAGTTAGACGCAAGTGCAACCATATGGGAACAAACACTCTTGAACAAAGCAAAGAGATCCTACAGTTGCAAATTCAGCCCAAATCAATTTTCACAACTACCCAGATGTTCTGCTAACATTTAAAAAATTCTCTGGTCTTAAAGTATTCACAACCTAGTAGAGAGACTAACCAAATATGTTATCAATTAGAGAGTGTTTCAAAGGGAAGAACAAAGAGATATAATATGAGCATGTCTTTCATTGAGCCACAATAATATCCACATGTTTGTATGAAGTAGAATTGAATTATAAGATAATAAACACACCTTCAGATATTTGTAGTTTCATTCCTCACATATTATATATTGAGGATTTTTATGGGCAGGGTTCTATATTGCAGAAAAGATTATTTTCTGGTGTATGCATGACATAAAAAACAAAAAGCAAACACACACACACATACACGACAGATCAGCCTCTGCTTTCCTGGTGGTTTAAACTGAAAACAGACATGACAAAACAGAGAGCTGTAAATGCCACAGTAGCATTAGGGGCACACTTCAGTGGAGCACAGAAAAGGACATCTCATTAGATGGGGCTCGAGGAAACCCTTCCTGCAGTCCTTGCCACAAAATGAAATAAAACAACTCCTTAAATTTACAATGAAATAAAATCAACCAACCAATTCACACAAACACAAACTCACCAACCAACCAAACAAGAAATCAAAAAATGGTTTTCAAAGAATCCTCAAAGTTATTAAAGAGAGGGGATTCTTCATCATAGTCCTTCCCTGTTTTTCCTGTCTCTTACGTTTTTAGCCTTCTTGAATTTTTTTCTCCTTCTCCTTGATCTTCACTCTTCCCTTCTTACACCTCCTCTCCCCACTTTCAGTCTCTACTTCCTCCAAGTAACTAATGTAAGATGGTAGGTGTGGGTGAAGTTGGGTTAAATGCCCTCCAGGGGTGGATTGTGTGAGAGGAAGAACCATGGATTCTGATCTCCAAGAATCTGGTGGGGACAGAAATTCTGATCTGGTCCCAGCAGCCACCAAGTGCCAACCTTTTCCTTCCCAGCTTGGATTTGGGGCCCTGGTACTTGAAAGATAAGCAGGTCCAGTGTTTAATAGGGATCACCCAGGGAGGTGAAGGTGGGCAGGTCTAGAAGGACCCCACTCCATAAGTCACCAGGACTCGGGCACTGAGCCACCATCTGGGCTGTCTTTGTAAGCAGATCAGAAAAATCTGCACCTTTTTAGTTCAACCACTGAGCTTCCATTTTTAAGCATTTGTATTTTTATTTTGTAAAAGTGTTATAAATTTTAGTATTTTAAGTCTTTAGTTTCTGAGATCAAGAAAAATAAGATAAATTCTGAGTTTTAAAAATAATAAAGTATTATCTAAATAAAGACCAGATGCCTTTGTCATGTGGTTCTACTATGGGATGCCCCTGGGAGTAACTTGTATATGGGACGTTGGCTGGTCATCCATCATGACAGAGTTTATAGGTTCTCTATTCTCTCTGAACTCATTTACAGCAGAGTCAAACACAGGGTAAATTAAATGCTTTGTGGACACACATAAATATAAATAAAAACTATTGTGGAGTTTCTATCTTACAGAATGTCATAAAGGGAAATGTTTCATTTCTAGTTCCCCTTATAACCGGTGATTATTAGTATAAGGAATATTCTTTGGAAAGCTTTTTTTCTTTTTGTATAGAATTCTTATAGAATATGGATGAGTCCAATCAATAACATAAAGTTGAACTGCCAAGACAGAGTATTTAGAGTAAGAAGATAGGAATTGCCAAGGATAGAAACATGGGAAATACACGGGTGGGCTCTGAGAGGAACTTGTGAATGTAAGCAGTAGAAATAGTCAGGGAGGGAGGAGAGAACCAGAAATCGGTTCCATGTAATTCAGAGAGAAGAAAGTTTTAAGAAAAATGAGCAGAGCCTGAAATTCTGTATTTTCAAAACATCAACTCATGAAATTACCTCTTAAAATTCACTGCTTGGAATTCAAGGATTATCTACACAAGAATGACTCTCCAAGGTTTAAAAATTTTTGAAGTTTGGACTTTCTTCCAAAAATTATGATTTAGAAAGATCATAGCAAAATATAAATAAAGGAAATGGTCAGGGCAATTAGCCTGACAAGTGTGAGTTTGCCTTTTACTAATATAACATGATTGTAACTTTTAGGCCAGTACTTGCCAAGGTTTTATGTTAGATTGCCAAATATTCTCTCTCAAAGTTTTCTTTCTTTCTCTTTCTTTCTTTTCCTTCCTTCCTTCCTTCCTTCCTTCCTTCCTTCCTTCCTTCCTTCCTTCCATACTTTCTTTCTTTCTTTCAGGGTCTTTCTATGGTGTCCAAGCTGGCAGGCAGTGGCTATTCACAGGCACAATTAAAGCACGTACAGTCTTAAACTCCTGAACTCAAGGAATTGTCCTGCCTCAGCCTATCAAGCAGCTGGTCTATAGGTATGCACCATCATGTCTGGCTAAAGTTTCCTTTTAATCTCCTCCGAATAAACAAGCTCTTTAGAACCTCTGAGTCTCATGTCTAGTAAGCAGAGCAGGCTGGAGAGGAAAGCAGTAGCTTTCGAAGAGTGGGCAAGAAGAACCAAAAGCACTTCATTTTTCCCTTTAGGTCTGTTCCCTTTTTTCCACCTACAATCACTCTCCCTTGAGATCCTGAGGCCCTCTGAGGGTGTTTACCATGTTGCTCTATGTTAGGGAAGACTGTTTTTTTTTGTTTCTGTTTTTGTTTTTTGAGATGGAATCTTGCTCTGTCACCCAGGCTGGAGTGCAGTGACACGATCTAGGCTCACTGCAACCTCTGCTTCCCAGGTTCAAGTGATTCTCCTGCCTCAGCCTCCCAAGTAGCTGGAATTACAGGCTCGTGCTGCCACACGGTTAATTTTTTGTATTTTTAGTAAAGATGGGGTTTCACCATGTTGGCCAGGCTGGTCTCAAACTCCTGACCTCAGGTGATCCACCAGCCTCGGCCTCCCAAAGTGCTGGGATTGTAGGCTTGAGCCACTGTGCCTGGCCTTTGAAGACTGGTTTTTAAGCCTTGCTTTTGATCAATTTTCTTTTTAAATCTCTTAGGTGATTTTTTTTCTGAGAAAATTATTTAATTATTTTGATACTGCCTGACTCAATCAATCTGAAGAAAAGTCAATTCAAACAAGCTGGTTGGCTAGAAAGAAAAGAAAAAGGAGAAGGGAATGGGGAGGGGAAAGGGAAGAGGAAGGAAAAAAGAGAAGAGAAAAGAAAGTACCCATTCTTGGTGACTGAATTGATTATCCTCTTTCTGTTAATAATATAGTCATGGCAGAAATCATAATCTGGGGCTCAGGATGTGTCTGCATCCCTAACACCATTCCCATCATCCAACCATGGTCAACAAATTTATTTTTTTTGATTCTTGCTTCTGATGCCCTTTATGGTGACCATCAGTCCTCCTGCTGCTAAGCCATTGGTTAATTTTTTTCTCAGTGAAGTTCAGAAACCAGATTAATTGGATATGAATTTATTCTAATGGCTCATTATCTCTACGACCAACATTCTTCTTAACCAAGTGCTTAACCTGAACACAATTCTGCTAGCCACATAACATTGCTCAATCACCAAGTCAACTTATCTACATATATTGATATAAGTAAATCTCTGTACACATATAGTTTCCATTATCACTACTAAGAGAATTAGTGACAGCTAATAATATAATAATAATTTCTAAACTTTTCATTTTAGACTCACACATACTGTAAATCAGTATTCAAAATGAGCAAGGTCTATATTTTGTCTCATGGGAGCTCTTATTACCATCCATTTGCTTAAGTCTTTACAGAGAACAAAATCTTCCAGTTAGATGCAGCATTATTCTTTTAAGCAATGTACTTCATTCTAACCATTTTAGTTGTAAATTTAGAAAATAAGTTTCACATTGTTCATATTCCTAGATTAGACGTAATATGGTAATCGTTTAGGAATACCATTAAAGAGCTTTAAATACCAGTAAAGCTCTGTTTATTAACATCCTTGAGAACATCTGAACCTATACAAACTGTCTTTAGACTGATGTGTTTTTATATTATTGGATGTGATTTTTCACTGCGTTTCTGTACTTTATTTTTCAGGTTGTCATCAGCCCCCACTTTTCATTGTCATGTGCTTGCCTGCATCATCAGCCCTTTGTTCTCCTTTCTATTTTGCTACCTCAACTCAATCATGAGTTTAGATTATTAATCTTAAAAGGATTGTGTGTGCATTAAATGTAAATAAATGTTGTGTAAACAATTGGGGTAAAAGAAATACGCAAACTTTGCTGCATGGACAGTGTGGTATTGAGGCTGGTTTCGCCCAGGCCTTTTTTCTTCCCTCCTGCGCCACATGTCTTCAGCTCTTCCGGAGCAGAGGGTGACTTTGAGGGTGAATAATCTCTGAATCAATGGGTTATGATGAAGGTAGAACTCTAATTGTCTGCTATCTGATATCCTTTGGAATGTTTCAGAGCCCCAAATGCCACTTAAGAAGCACTGATAATAGAATAAGGTCTATGTATGGGAGATGGGGCAGAATTAGCAAAGTACCATTAACCTTTTATAGTAGCCAAAGAAAAATCCCCCCATGAAATGTGAATTTAAATGCAAAATCCTCAGTTCTTGTGACATTATGATTTTCTGTGATATTCAGTTTCTCCTCAGAAACTGTATGTCTCAGGGAGACCAGGAAAGGGAGAGAAAGGGACAGAGACAGAGAGAGAAAGGGAGAAAGAAACGTAACAATGCTGTCAGTAAAATATGTAGGATGTGCAAGACATGTATTCTCAACAGGAGTGAAAATTGGCTCTTTGGAGCAGGTCAAAAATCTTATCATTTTAATGTATAAAGTACAGATATATATATAGCAGATAAATAGATATATAGCATATCTGTGGTATTAAAATTTCATAGAAGGTGTCATTAGAAAAAAATGTTTGAATAAACTCAGAGGAGAGTGATATAAAAAAAAAAGCTGAGAAACATTGTTGTAAGACATGAAATATGAGAGCAGCATCTCATAATGAAGGATGTGGTGCTGGCAGACATGGGCGAGAGGAGCAGGACCTGTAGGCATCCATATCTGCATGTCCACCGAATGGTCCTGTCTTGCTCTCCAGCTTCCTTTCATTCGGTCACCTGCACAGCACCCTTTTTGCTAGCTGAACCACCTGCATTTCCCCAAGGTGGCATTCTGTTTCTTGCTGCTGAGCCTTTTCACATGCTAGTCCTTTGACCTAGAATTCTCTTCTCTCCCTTTCTCACCTACTAACCCATTCTTAAAAATCCAACTCAAGCATCATCTCACACTAGAAATTTCCTAGATGTGTGCAAAACAGTAATAACAAAAACAAGCAAAACTAAAGGAAGAAGGATCAGTTGATGACAGGCATATTGCATCATTTAAGGATGCTGACTTTGAGCAGAGACCTGAATGAAGTGACGAAGACAGCCATATGAATATTTATAGGATAAATGTTCCACATTAGAAACAAATGCCCTGAAAGCAAAGCAACTTTGTCAGGCTCACGACAGAGCTCAGTGTAGCTGAAGCCACAACAGAGAAGGAAAGTTACAGAAAATTAGGTTGGAGAGGTAAGGAAGCATCATATTATATAGGGCATTGTAGTGTTAGGAATTTTCTACTCAGTGTTGTAGAAAATTATTGGAGTATTGAGAGCTGTTTGTACCGTGGGCTGATTTATGGATTTAAAGATTCTTGTTGGCTACTGTATGAAGGATTGATTGTACAGGCACAAAAATCAAAGGAGGGAGGCCATTTAGAAATTAGTGAAGTAGTGTAATGAAAATGATGGTCACTTGGACTAGCATGCTAGCAACCAAATAGGCAAGAAATGGCCTGGAATTCTATGTGCCCTCCATTCACTGGACACAGAAATCAACTCCCAGAATTCCAAGTTCAAATACACAAACTGCTAGAAACCTTGTTCAACTATCCTAGGTTGATTAGCATCTTCTTTCTCAGGACTGAGAAAGCTCTTTGTATATTCTTTCATTATTGCACTTTGCTCATTCAATTATAATAACTTATGTCCGCATCTGTCTATACCATGCCACCAGCTTGTTGAGTATTCTGTATTTAGTCATCTTAGCATCCATAAGGCCCAAGACAGTATGAGGCACATGGTAAAAATAGTCAACATCAACAAGCTTTTACAATTTTCTGAGCATTTTATAAGTGCTGTTTCATTTGATACAACAAGGCAATGAAGCAGATATTCTTACTATTGCATTTTCAAATGGGGAAACTGAGGCACTTGGAATTTAAGTGACTTGTCTAAGTCCATACAACTAATAGAAAATGGTGCAGCAGTCCTCAATCTCATCTCTCTAAAGATAGAGACTTCACTTTTAACCATTTTACAATTCTGCCATAATAAATGTTTTGTAATTGAACCAGAGAGAGAGATCCTGAGTTAGCATGAAATTAAAATTAATGTGGGCAGAATTATCAGTAATTATACAAAAATCTCCTTCAAGCCTTAGTGATACATCCAGTGTCTCTATACTATAGTTTTTCTGGCATAAGAGGCACTGGTTTGGGTTAAAATTCTCTGAAGTTGAGGCTCAAAGGGTACATTTCCGGGGCAGTTTGGTCTCAGCAGGCCTTTATGATGCCTCAGAGTACAGCACACTGTTTATTATTTTTAACTAAAATTTGCTGCCCTTCATCTATTGTTGAAACTGCTACAGACCTACTATCAGTTTAATTTTTTTTAATCTGGCTTATTTTCCTAGTTACAGTGATAAATCTGTACTCTTCTATTCACCCGAGTGTCCTTTGAAATGATCACTTGTGCTTTTAATAACTCACTAGATATGAACGAGGCACAAGGCACAACTCATTATTGGATACTGCCACCTCAGACCATTTTTGGAACAGGACAAGGTATAAATGAATAAACAAGTAACCAACCAAGCCCACAACTTTGGCTTCACTATCACAATGTGCTAACTAAGCTTAGCAACTGCCAATGTGAAAACACGTTCCCAAACCAAATGCATGGGAAGAACCCCCACTACCACCTGGGCTCAATCAAGAGAAGCAGGAGGATTTTCTAAGCAGGTAGATCGTCTTTCTATCTTCAGGCTGACGGAACACAGTTGAAATTATTTAGCATAAGGATTCCCTTCATTAATTTCTATCCTTTAGGAGTTGGATGTTTCTTGTTTCATCCCTTTGTTCCTTTCTTTTGCTGACATTGGATGTTGAGCTTCTATAGAAAACTGGGCAAACGAGGTGCATTACTTTTCTCTTTTGCCTTACACTATGCTGCAAAGACAGTCTTATTATTTTCACCTCTCTTTCCCATCCACTCCTCACTTGTGATTTCAGAAAGCCTGCTGTCTTTTAATCTAATCAAGCCTTCTTGAATTATTTGCAAACACTGTGGCAAACATTAAAATATAAATAATAGCAGGGAAACTGTAATTTTTAGGTCCTTAGAATTAAAGGGCTCATGTTTACAGTCTTTATCATCCTTTCAACACACTCCAAAGACATTACTGGCTTTAAAGAGAATGCTGTGTTTGCAGATCCCAGAGGTAGAAGGTCACTGGGTTATTATGAAAATGAAGAAAAGCCCCCTCACCAAGGCCAATGTGCCACAGCTTTTTATAAGAATTGGTTTTTGAAAGTGGGATCTTGTGGCATCTCATATTTCCATCATGTAACTTTTTTTTGTGTGTGTGTAACAATCAGGCTATTTTTGGTCAATGAGGCATTAAAAAAAAAAAAAAAAAAAAAAAAGAACAGAATAAAAGAAAGAACAGCACCTGAGCTGGAAATGTACCTACTCACAGCAGGAGCCAGCAGGACTGGTCTTGGGCATGTTGGGACATTGGTGAAAGCATAGCCCTCAGCTCTACTGGCTTCTCTTATTAAAAGGTGCCCTCCTTCGTCTTCCTCATTCCAGAGATAATTTTTTTCCCATTCCCCAAGCTTTCTCATTTCCTGAACAAACCTCTTTGCAGTGTCAATAGAAAATGCGACAGTGTGTTATATTGGAAACAGTACTCGATGTACATACAACTGATTCCTAGTCTCAACTTCACCATTTATTAGCAATTTGACATAGGGCAAGTGGTTCAACTGTGACTCTTCTTAGTTTCCTCATCTATAAAATGGGGATCTCTTCCCAATACACTTCATAGACTTATTTTTAGGGTCAAGTAAGAAAACCACAGGGGTTTTCTATGAAATCTAAACATTGTACAAATAGAAGGCATGATTAATTTCTGTTTTATTATCTTACACATGGATACTGCTTAATGGATACTGGTGATTGCTGAATGAAAGCTCGTCATTTGACAAATGTTATCATTCTAAGAAGGATTCATGATTTCACAGGAGTAAATCTGACATATTTGGAAAGGAATATACTAAAGTCATTCTTTTTGCAGTCAATCGAATAACCAAATTTGATCATTAATGTCAATTATTAAGTAACAAGGGGTTGGTACACTTTAGTTAACTACAAACAGTAGACCAATCTGGCCATTTTAATTGAAGTAATGCTGAAGTCATTTATAGTTCTATTACCAAATGGTTCCAACCTCTTACGGGTTCCTTACTTACAAGAAATGCTGGAAAGTAAAACAAAACAACAAATCAGATTCTGAGATTCCCTTGGAACTGGGCAGGTGTGTAGCTTAATGTGACAATCAGATGAACCCACAGTGAGATTTGGACATAGATGTGAGTGCATGAGAGAATGGACACATGCCTTGTGGCAAGTACCGTGGTGAAAGCATCTGCGTATTTCAGGGTTAGCCATGGCAGAGTTTTAGCCTCCAGTTACTTGACTTGCTTGAGTCTGAATCTAGAAATGACTAAGAAATCACTGTTTTTGATGGAGGCTACCTAGAAATGACTAGGTTGTATCTTCTTCAACTCTAATGGGAAATAAGAGTCAGATATTATAGCAAGAAATGACAAAAGTAAAATTATATTTTTGCTCAGCAAAGCTTGTAAGAAAATCTTGTTACATCATCTGTCTTGAAGATGGCTCCAGATCAATACATGTAGATCAATGACATTTTTTAGCTGGCTGTATAATGTATACACACTTTTTCTTCCTACTTAGGCACTGCCATTTGTCCTTGAAAACTTGGAAAGAATCATTTTTAGAAACTGCACAAGATTTCATTGTATGTATACACCATGATTTATGGAGCCACAGCTCCATTTTTACACATTTCTGTAACACATTTTTTGCTATACTAAAAATGCTGTACTAAAAATACTTTTGACATTTTGAATTATTTCCTACAAAATATTCATAATTAAATTTTATGTTAATGCTTTTGATCACTTCCATATTCTATAAGATTTCAATTTTTTTTAAGAAAAGCTTTCTAAAGAATATTCCTCATACTTACAATCCATTTATAAGAGAAACTGGAAATGAAGTGTTCCACCTTTATAGCATTCTCTAATATTTTGTATTTTTATATTTATAGTTTATAATAGTTTATATTTCTCCAGAAAACCTTTTATTTACCATTTGTTCAACTTGGCTGTAAATGAGTTCAGTAAACCGTAAACTCTCTCCTTGCCAGCTGCCAGGAGCAGCTCAGGATTCTTACCCTTATGGGCCAGAGTCCATGGTTAAGGTCTTGCTTCCGAGTCTGCCTCCCACCCACCCACCCTTCTGAGAGGCTCCATCCCAAAATTAGTTGGTTGTAGGAATTAGACACTGAAGGATAGAAAGGTCTGCAGGGGAGGAAGGGAGGGAAGGAGAGGAGAATTAAGGAGAAAGAGAAGATGAGGGGGCAGGAGAGAAAACAGTGAAAAAGGTAAAGAGGTAGGAGGGGGAGGAGTTCAAAATAAGCTACATTCAAACTTTGTTCTCAGATTTTTAAATTAATCCTATTATTTAACATTTTTAAGGAGGTATTTAAAAAAACATTTAGGGCTTTTTATTTGATTGGTTGGTTAGTTTCATTTTTGCTTGTTGTTTTAATCCTTTTTTTAAATTCTAAGGACTGTTTTATTTCCCTTTTGTTGCAAGGACTGCAGTCTATCAATAGCAAACTGGAGATTTTCTTTCAGATAAAGCATTTCTGCCCCTCTTCATCTTTAGTTTCCTTGCAGGCAGGTGGAATGGCCAGGCAGCACTGGTTGTGCTCATGTCATCACTGTCATGTTGATAATCCATTCACTTGGTGAGTGTCTGACTAGACATAGCAGCACCCTGACCTAGCAGCTTCGCCACGCCATTGCACAGATGCTAACTGGCTTATAGGGAAGAGCACACAATGAGCTGCACAATGAGCTTTGTTTTCTCTTTTTGCATGCATTGAATAATTAAGTGAATGTTATTTGAAGTCAAGTTATAAATGGTTCAGATTTTGGGTTGTTTAAATCATGAAATTTTTTTATCACTTCTAAAATAAGAATACCGATGTTTTAATTTACAGTAGCATGAAATGCCAAAAGTCATATAGGAGTCAGTAGATGAAGGCCTTTTACTCCTGGAGCTGCACTGGATTTGGAAGTGGAGGTCTGTGCAGGAGAGAGGGGCCAATAGAAGAGGAAAGGATCAAGAGCTTTGCTACTCTACCTTGCTAACTAAAGAATACCAGATTTTGACAATTCCTTCAAAATCAGGACATGCTGACTTAATGAAACTGATTCATGCAGCACTCTTGGGCATTTAATTCTTCATACTATAGATACAATTCTATATGCAACTTTTTTATGCACCAAAGGAGAAAATGTTCCTGTTTATTTTTTATGTGATATTTCTAATTACGTCATTGTTAGAAATGCCATGGAATTCTATTTTATTTTCTTATGGTCTGATAGAGCCTTAATATGAAAACAACGTTGATACCATGAAGAAATAAATGGGTGGCTTCTTTGTGAATTAAATATTAAAAATCTTGAATTGTGTAAGAGGACATAAAGAAGATTAAATGTTCAAAAGAAACACTAGTTCTTAAAATACCAAAAAAGGGAAATATTCATGGATTTAACTCATAGGAACATGTTCTAACCTCTGAACTTATAACATAGGTGAAATATAATTTCCATTGGTTGGTATGCTTTATAACTGATTTTTTTCTATTATGATGTAAAACATCAAATCCTATAGTCACTCCTTGAATATGCTGTTCATGATTCTGGCTTCACCACTCAGAGCTTTGAAAACATTTTTTGTAAGAATTGCTTTTCCTAAGAGTCAGAGTGACCCAGCAGCTTGCACCATGGACTCCCAATCTGCTGCTTTTTGAATGTGTAAAAGATTAGATTCTCCTCACTCCTCAAGTAATGAAATTTTTATTTTCATCAATGGTCTTTTTTCATAATAATTATCCGCAAATTTTCTGCAATGTTTGTGACTAATAATAACCTCCTTTACAAGAGGACCTCTCTGTTTTCTGTTTTTCCTTTTTCATAACACCATATTATACCAAAATTCTTTTCTCTTTTTTGTTTTTCTACATAGTTTAAAACTGCTGTTCCAGGGGAGTGGAAAAACATTGGGCAGGACATCAAAAGATCTGCAGTCAAATCCCAGTCTTATTATTTACAAATTGTGTGACCTTAGGGAGGTCACTCCTTAACCTTTGATCCATCCTTCCTTTACTCATGCATAACATGGAGATAACTATAACTGCTTTATGAAAGAAAAAAATAATGTAAGTTAGAATATATTGTAAATCACAAAGTGATTTTGAATCTAAGATAGTATGTGAGGGCTCTTCTTTCTCCTGTCTCCCAACTTTGAGCATTCCCCTTTACCTTATCTTCTCTCAAAGTCTCTGTATTGATGACAAATAACTCTAAAGTCCTATTGTGACCTCTGTTAGTAGTTTCAGTGACCAACTCAGCTGTCTAGACATTATAACATCCTCAAGGTCATGGAACTCTTTTCTATGTCTTCACATGTCTCAGACCAACCAATCAGTATAAAGCTGGGGAGGTTGTATTTGCTCAGTCATTATTTAAATAAAAACCTCAATTTAATATATCACATCTAGCCATTTTTCCCCAAACCTGGATTTTCTTTGCCTAGACTTTCCCATTTTTCAAAATGCCACCAATACTGTGAAGCTACCTGGGAATTGAAGTTATTGTTTTTCCTTTGTTACCACTCTCAGTATTCAGTCTGGCATGAGTATTTTTGATTCTTGCTTTTCTGTTTCTTTTGTGTCCCTCTCCTTCATTCAAGTTTTCTACTAGCATCCTGGTTTAGATTTTTATTACTTCCTGTCAAGACTATTACAATAGTCCCTTGGTTTACTTCCCCAACCACAAGTCCTCTTTAATCCATCTAGTACCTTGTTGCCAGATTCCTTTTCTGGAAAAAAAATTGTAAAACCAGGTTCTGAGAGTGAAGACCTAGACAGATTCAGACTTGTCTGAGTTTGCCTGGTGGTTACATAAGGAACTTTAGATCTTCAAAGGGTACTGTCACCTGAAAAGAAGGGAAATTCTCAATAGTTGTGATAGTCAGCCTCTGAAATGGCCCCTGTGATCTCTCCTTTCTAGTATTCATACCCTTATGTAATTCCCTCCCCTTGAATGTAGGCTGGACCTACTGATTTGCATGTAATAAACAGAATATGGCAAAATGAGATGTCATTTCAAAGATCGATTTACAAAAGATAAACTATGATTTTCCTCTTGCTTGCTCTGACTCACTCTCTTCCTCACTTGCTCTGACAGAAGCCAGCTGTCATGTTCTCATCTATTGTATGACAGGCCAATGTAGCAAGGAGCTGGTGTCTCTGGTCAATAGATCTGAGCCCTGCCAACAGCCATGTGAGTAAACTTGGAAGTAGATCCTCCCCCAGGTGAGCCTTGAGATGACTACAGTCCTTGCTAATACCTTAATTGCAGCCTTAGAAGGAACCCCGAGCCAGATGACCCAGGTATGCTATGCCTAGATTCCTCACTGACAGAAACCATGAAATAATAAATGCTTATTGTTTCAAGCTGCTAAGTTTCGGGATAATCTGCTATGCAGCAATAGATAACTAATACAACAGTTTAGTATATATAAATGTACCTTGCTTTCTGGTCTTCTACTTATCCCCTACAACTTGTGGTCAGAGCTCAGGGGCAGTAGGCTGTGATAATAATTTTCAACAAGACTCTGAGAAGAGAGAACCTGCTATTTCATGGACCAAGTAACAGAGTGGGAGTTATCCCACTTCAGCAAAGGGAGTAGGAGGAGCTGAGTGTTATGGCCACCAGAAGTACATTAAAAGCATGAGAGATGACCATGATCTGGATGCCACAATGTCTGCACCAGAGATGACAGACGATGTCTTAGCAATGGTGCAGGACACTCGTAGCCACTGGTAAGGTCTATCACAGGGAGTTGGAGGGAACACAAGATAGGCAGGAAGAAGCCACTCAGAGTTACTCATAATCCACCCTGGAGTCTTTCCAAATGATTTGAGGAAAGCTGACACCAAAGCCAGAATGCATCTTCTTTGTTTCTTTTGTACTATTGAGGCCTCATTAATCTTCCATGTAGGTGGAAGTGTGGGAAATATGAATCTTACCTGTTTCCATCATGTCACCTCGCTACTCTTTATTGTCTACATTTGAGCATTCCAACATTTGGCTTCTACTTCTGTTTTGTCCCATCTATATTCAAATGGATGTGCTCACTTTCTCATAATGCACTGCATTTACTCAGCCTTCTCACTGGATATAACTGTCCTCTCCCTCCTTAACTAATGCCTATCAATGTTCAAAGTACAAGGGAAGTCTTATCTTACTTTCCATATATCATGCATAACTATTTCCATGATTTCTCTATGAGTATCCACCATGAAATTATGAAAAAAAAATCAATCTATCAATTGAGTGTAATATAACAATTGATTTAGAGCATATCTAGCATTGGTTGGACATTCCCAAAGATCCACAATATATCTATAACATGGTCACTGCTCTTAAAGTCTCTGAATTTTATTATAAAGAGAAAACTTTCTCCTGTGAAGCAATCAGAGAACACAGATATCAGCCTATCAGTGGTTCTTTTAGAACAAGTCAAATTGCTGCTCAGAGTTGCTTACCTTTTAAAAGAAAATGAGGTTAAGAAATAAGAGATTAAAATGTTTTTTGCTATTTCCACCTTCACCTTGCTATTGATTATAAATGGGAACTTCTAGGTTGCAGTGACAAAGATGGTTGCCTGGAAGTTGGTCTCTGCTTGAAGCTGATTAATGAAGTTATTCCTGGTGAGACATTCATTTTACTGCTCTCGGCTATGTCACTAAATTCAGACATTTGGATCCCAGAAAGATGTCTTGAGGGAATAAGAATAATGACAATAAACTAACTAGACCAACATATAAAGTTCCTGTTGTAACTAATTATGTGATACCTGCTAACACATTAATACAGTCTGTTTCCTAGGCTCCCCTCTTCAACTGGGCCCACGTGGTTTAACAAGCAGAAACCCTGCATTCCTTAAACTTATTTCACAGGATGCTTTCAATCTGTCACCAAATAGTCCTTTCATTGCTTATAACTTGCCTATCATGCTTATCCCTGGAAAAGAATACAATTTTGTTGGAGAATAATTACAAGTTATTAATCATTGTATTATAAATAATATTTTAAAATATCACTGATACAATTGTTCATTCTAGTAATGTTTGCTGTCCTCAGCCCTTAATTCATCAAAGATCAAGTGTCCATTACTTGCGAGCATGAGCAGAACCAATCAAGAACAAAGAAGATAGCGTTTCACCTTTATGTTTCAGAATAAACTAACAACAAGTTAACTAGAGATGGTCATGAAAACAAAGGCTTCCTGTAACAGTCTTGCACCTGAGAGGGGAAAGTATTCCCTAAGTTCCTAAAGCTCCCTTTTAAATATAAAAAAATCATAGAGCATAGAAATTTGCTGCAAGCTGTGGAAAAGAAAGGACATTCATTATGATTTTCCTGAAGACAGTGTTTTGTCACACAGGGGATGACAGCCTGGAGAGTGATGACAGAAGAGTCTGTGAGGTGAATGTGGTGCTTCTGAGAAGGGCTTAGTTCTGCCCCTCTTCTAGAATGGAAACCTCGATTGGGAATAGGGAGGGAACTAGGGGCAGAGGAATCTAAGGGGAGATAAGATTTCTGCCTCACACCCCAGCCGGCAACCAATGATGACATGGGATAGCTGTTACTGAGTAGAAACAGCAGAGAGGTCTCATGAGTATCTGCTCTGGGTTCCCCAAGTCAGAGAAAGGTCCAGAATTTCACCCCAGGGAGGATTTTTAAAAATGCCAAGAGGGCATGCATATTGGAAGATTCTTGAGATGAAGATGAAGAGTGTAGATGTTACTACCAGAGGGCACAGCAAGGACCACAGACATCAGAGGCAACAACTGCTGGATATATTTGGATTACTTGCCCCAAGTACATGTAGCATCGATTACTGCAAAGTATTGTAAAGACCCGTGGGGATAAAATTCCCCAGGGAGGCCAGAGAACACCCCAGGCCGGCATGTGTCAGATAACCCTCTGAAGCCGTGGGGTTTCAAAATTTCTTGATGTTCACATGTCTCTGGCTGGAAGAGAAGGAGGAAAATGGGAGGAAAGAACTATGAAAAACTAAGCATTTTTCCCAATACGATGATCTAACCTGGGAGAGACAGATTTCAAAAAGAAAATTCCTTTAATTAGAAAAATTGGCCTAGCGCCATGGCTCATGCCTATAATCCCAGCACTCTGGGAGGCCGAGGTGGGCTGGATCACTTGAGGTCAAGAGTTCAAGACCAATGTGGCCAACATGGTAAAACCCTCTATCTACTAAAAATAGAAAAATTAGCCAGGAACGGTAGTGCATGCCTGTAATCCCAGCTGCTTGGGAGGCTGAGGCAGGAGAATTACTTGAACCCGGGAGGTTGCAGTGAGCTGAGATCCTGCTACTGCACTCCAGCCTGGCCGACAGAGCAAGGCTCAGTCTCTAAAAAGAAAAAAATAAAAATTAAGGACTCTCATGCCCATCCTCAATCTCTCCAGCCTTCACTCATCTATGGAAACAAGGCTTCAGAGAGTGTTCAGTTCAGTTCCACAACACTAGCACTACATCTGAATCATAATGACTATAAGTCATGATGACTTTATCTGATACTCCTTACGACTATGTCTTCCTTTCCAAATGTTTTTGAGGAAAATGAGCAACATATAACATCCTAACTTTTCATGCCTCGTTCTGAAACAGAATTTAGCAATATAGTAAAACTAATCATATATTATGAGGAGTCCAAAAACTTCAGTTGAGCAAAACACAGGGGTACTGATTTTCTAGGTTAATGAAAAGAGGGGCTTGGTAAAAGCTGGCCAACCACTGATCACATTATTTCCAAATTTATATCTAATACAAATTCATAATACTGCTGGATGCTTCATCTGGGGAGGAGTCAGGGCACTTAAAACACACTGTGATAAATGCTTCTTTTAAAATAGCCAAGATGAAGATGCACTCTTTTTTTGTTAAGCAGTTTTATTTATTTCTTTTAAATATCAGAGTGGTGAGCAGACAACCAATAGATATGGAAGTCCTTTAGGTGATGGTCTTTTGTCTATTAAAAAATCTTTTTTATAATATAGTAGTATCCATTGTTAGTATAGCTTCTTGCTGAATAGAATAAAATTCTATGATTCTCGATAAAAAACAGATAGCAACTCCTAGGAGTTTTGTGGAAAGCTCAGCCACTCTTTCTCTGTGTGCTGGTGAAGCTGTGTTTTATGGTGATGAATGTAAGGTAGCTCAGGTGACCCACTGAAAAGAGTACTTTCTTACTTTGGCCAATATGTAAACTCTTCTACAAAATCTTAAAACATTTCTCCTCAGACTCCTCAAAATAATACTGTATTTTGAAATTATTTCATTTTTTAAAATACTGACAAAAAACACAACCTGTCCCATTTTACAGATTTGAGGGATAGAAAATGGAGTTTCTTTCTCTTCTCCTAGCATTTGAACCCACCCCCACTGCAATGTTCTCCTAAGCCTCTTTCTCTTTGAGTGGCAGTCAAGTCTGCTTTGCCTTCAGCTATGCAAAAATGTCAACACAATCACTTCCATCTGAATTACCAAAACTGTACCTACTTCTCTCAAGCAAATGAGTCTATGTATTGCTGGTAACACCCTTCACTGCTATATTAAAAATGGTAGGGGATGAACAAACAGACTGGTTGGTAAAAACTGCCTCTTTAAAAAAAAAAAAAAATTCCAATTTTCATTTCAGATCTCCTGCATTAGCATATCAAGCCATGTCTGAATATTTAATCCCTATGAACACAGAACACTTTAGAGGAGCCCTCCAAGACATCACTGAGAGTGCCCTCAAAACCCACTAACTTATACTGCTTCTGGTCTTAGACAATCAGATTCTCTCTGATTATGGATGAAGGGAAATTGTGGTACTCTCCAGCAGAAGCTCTCAGCAAGTAGGAGTCATGGCAATTATTCACATGGCCAGGCAACAGAAATCACTGCAGAAAAATATAAGCATGACCTCACTGTTTAAAAGTCACATATGCCTAGGAGGCATTGTAATTTTGTACATAATGAATGTCAATCGACACTTGCTCCATAGCTTATGAAGTTTTCAATTTGGCTAGTTATATTTACATGATATAAAATAAGGTTCTTAGAACCACTGGTAAGTAAAATACAATTCTCATATTCCCTGTATTATAATCATCACTGTTGTACAAATAATTGTAAAGGGGATATTTGGATACTCAAATAAAAGGGGATATTTGAATACTCTGCAGGCAGAGCCACAGAAATAGCCACAGAAACAGCAATTCCTCTTGTAAATGATCTGTGATTTAAAAATTGAAATCCTAGTAATGAACTGTCTCTCTTATACCTCCCAACCACAAAGTCAGAGGCAAAGGGTGAAGGTAACTGGGTGTCAAGCAAAAGCGTTCCCACAGGATGGATACTGTCAAATAAGTCACACAAGCACCGAAGCACCTCTTTCATTGTGTGTTTACAATCATTACGTTCCAATTTGGTGATACAGGATGCATTGGAGACTTTCCCATTATTTTTCTAAATAGTATGTGTATTATAACCAGCGCTTTTCTTTTTTTGCTGGCAGAAAATACTTAGAAACAGTCCTTCCACTGGACCATTATGCTAAGAAGTTTGGGCCCTTGAAAATGTCAAATCAAGACCAGCATCTGTCTGTGCACAGTGGCAATTGAAGACTGGACACTCCTCTGTTCTCTTTGACACTTTTGCCAGTCTTTTAGTAACTGTCTTTTTTTTTTTTAAACAGAATACACATTTCCAACTCATTTAAACCTAAATGATAATATTATTTAAGATGGTTTTCTCATTAGTGTCTTAGAATCAGGGACTTGAATTTGGACCATTATAAATTATTTTAAGCACTCTCACTTCTCCCTGTGTACAAAGTTTCAGTTACTTCAAACATAGTAAAAACATTTTCATAACCCTAATTTTACTTGTTAATATGTTAATCTGGTGTCAAAGCTTGCCAAATTTAACTATAATTTGTTCAGACTTTCATTAATCTTTTCATGTGCCCAGCTGAAATAGACTATGAATTTTAGAAACAAAAAAGCAACTGCACTATGGAAAAACAGTGACATTTAATAAAAAGAATGTTTTCCAACTTCGAGTTTCGGATTGACATCTAAACTTTATGTCCGCGAAATAACCAGTGTTATTTAACAAGTTTTGTTTGCAATTGCTATGCAATTTGATAGTTTAAACTAAAAGTTTACTGTTTTTAATTTATTGTTCTATCAGTGAAAACTCTTTATTTCATGAAAGACTAGACATGTGGCCACTTGAAAAAGAACTAAATGACTCAATCATTCATCAGTTAAAGGCCTTCCATCTACTTTAAACTGTATTGAGATTCTTAGCTACTAAGGGTTCCTAGCTGTTTTATTTTTCCTGGAACTCAGAAAAGCCCATTAGTATTTTTCATACTATAACTGAAAAAACCATAGTAGTTTAGGATATGTTTTTATTTAATCATTGATAACTTCAGTGTAATAATCATAGATATGTTTTTCCAGAACTCTTATGTGGAGTTTCAAATGATTAAATGTCAAATCTCTCTAGGATTTCCGTGTTGCTATTCTCTAAAACATCATATGCTGAACATAGTGATGTCTATATCTACATAAAAGATGATTATGCAAGGTATAACAAGCATGGTAGCCCCATGAAAACTCTAAAAAATAAACCCAACTTACATAAAAGTGAAATTATAAAAGATTTTTTCTTCTGACATTACACAGAAAGAATATAGATTCTTTTCCAGTTGTCATTTTTCAACTGGAACTTTATATTAAAATGCTCAATTTCCAAAAATACAAGTGCTGGAGATAGTTAAATCAGAACCTCTAGGGGTGGGTCCCAGGCATCAGTATATTTTTTCAAAGCATCCTAGATGATTTTCATGTGAAAGCAAAAAATCAGGAACTTACAGGAAAGAAAATTAGAAATGAAACACAAGCTGGGGTAAGTTTACAGCGAACACAAGCTCAATACAAGACTCTGACCACAGTTTCAGGAGTCTGGGTGAAAGTATGTCAAAACTGGTTTTAATGCCTACAGCACTGCGTCTTTTCTTTGACGCAGAAAACTTGAATGATAGTTTCTCTATTTCCTCATAGGCGTAATTGTATCTTAGGCTTGACATAGGCACTATTTAGTTCACAAATATTTATTGTGTTCTAGGCAGTCTGCTAGGCACAAAATGACCTAGAGTAAAGAAAGCCTATCCGGGTACCCATAAACCATTTATACCAACCAACTGTACTTTCTAAAACACGTTGACAATAATAATCACATGGAATTTTTTTCCTAGGTAATTAATCTTTACAGTGATAACATTGCTACCATTTACTATTCTTGCAATTCCAATATCTATGACAATTAGAAGTGATGCGATTTAAAAAAGACAAACGCAAGTCCACTTACAGGAGGAAAACCCTCAGTTTGAGAGCTTAAAATATAACAGCAAAATCATAAGAAACTTCACATAAGCAGACATACAGGTAAATAGAGTAGTTATAAATGAAGCAAACTTTTGCAGGGCAAAATAGGGAGAATAAAATCAGTAAATCCTTTATGCTTGTTAGGGTGACACAGTTAGTTCTGGCTTCTGGATTGTTAGTTTGGGTTCAGGAATGGTTTCATCTACTAGGAAGTATTTTTTGATGGTTGTAGTTGTCATAAACTTGCTCGCTCTCCCCCGCCATATGTCAGAGAAAAATGGACAAGATTCTCTTGAATTGGATGAATTAAAGGTTGAGGATGAAGATAGGGAAACTCTGGCTAAGAAAATGCTACTTGAGTTAAGTTTTAATAGAAAAAACAGCTGAATAAAACAGAATGTATGGGTAGGGAGGAATGATTATGTTTCAGGACAAAGAAACAGCATATGCAAAGACTATGAGGCATAAACCAACGGGGTTGTTTGGGAATTTCCAAGAAGTTCAGTATGACTGGAGCATTGGAGGTATGAAGGGAGAGCTGGGAGTTAAAGCCAGCAAGGTAGGCTTGTGATGCACTAGAAAGACATTTTTAATTTATTCCACGAACTCTGTATAATCTTTGAAGTATCTTAAATAGTAAGAAAACACCAAAAGACTTCTATTTTAGATTTAAAGCCTTGTTTTGAGAGCTCTAGGGATGTAGAACTGACAAGGAGTGAATTGGTGCAGACTGGAGATGACCTAGAGGCTATCGGAAGGGACGCAGACCTGAACTCAGGAATAGTGATGGGGAGGGAGAAGAGGAGAGGATGACAAAACCATGTTTATAAGATATAATCTCTGCTACAAGTGCTGAATGAGAAGGAGAAGGGTAATTCCTAGGTTTTTGGATTGGAAAACTGGTAACTGATAAAACCTTTTATCTAAATAAGATAAAGAAGAGAACTGGGGGGCTAGAGGAGGGATAGCATTAGGAGAAATACCTTATGTAGACGACGGAGTGAGGGATGCAGCAAACCACCATGGCACATGTATACTTATGTAACAAACCTGCACATGTACCCCAGAACTTAAAGTATAATAAAAAAAAAGAAGAGAATTAGTTCTGGTGGAGGGTAAGTGCATGCAATTTTAAATGCAGTTTTAATAGCTTAAGAAACAGGAAAAAAATTGTCTCTAAAACCTTAAAAATTTTTTGAGAACCCAAGTTTAAGGGCATTTTACAAAAAATAGCTGGTCCATGCTCCTCAAAAATGCCAGAGTCATAACAGACACAGGAAGACTGGAGCATTCTTCCAGATTAAAGAAGACTGAGTAGATTTAATAGTCAAATACACTTACGATCCAGAATTTCCTTTCTTTACAAAGAACATTATTGGGACAGTTGGAAAAATTGAATACAGTCTGTAGTTAGCAATTAGTATTTTTATCAATACAATACTAATATTGTATTTATTTTCTGATTTTGTTAAATGTACTGCTGTTATGTAAGAGAATGTCCTTCAGGAAACGTACACTGACATATTTATGGGAAAAAGGATGGCATATGTGCAACTTACTCTCAAATGATTCAGGAATAATAAACCTGTATATGTATAAAGACTGAATGATACAGGTAATGTAACAAAATGCTAATTTTTGAGAACATGAGCAAAGGGTATATAGGAACTTTTATACTATTCTTGTAATTACTCATTATTATGAAATAATGTTAAAATAAAAAACTGAAATCAGCAAAAAGTTCTTTTGAAATATTTAAAACTCTTAGAAAAGCATAAGAATAACACAATGCCTATATTCCCTTTAACTAGAATAAGTAACAACTAATATTGTCTTATTTATTTTCAGCCATTTTTTGAAGCAAAATATTACTTCATAACATTTTATTTTCTGTAAAAATTATTGTGTATATGTGTCTCTGCAGAAAAGGAGGAGAATGGCAAAGGGTGTAGACTGAATTATGTTTAATCATTGCTTAAATTAGAAATAATCAAGCCCAGAGTGTAAGATTACCCCAGAGACTGGGGTGATTACACTCTGGACTTTAGCTTTACTGCATGTTTACTTCAGTAGAGCATGATTTAGTTAGCCTGTGAAAGGTTCAAAGGGTTAAATTTTTATTTTAGTTCCTGTAGAAAAGCAAAACCACCAGTTGTTTTCATATATCAGCAAACCCTAAAAAAGCACTTTATTTCTCCTATTGTTTTGATTTGATTAAAATACACATAGAAAAGCTACTTCAAAGGTGCCATTCGATTGAAGCTGCAATAGGAAAAAGGACAGGCTAGTCACAAAAATCTTTCGAGAGTCTCTTTTAAAAAAAAAACAGTAAATAGTACAAACAGGTATATATTGCCAGATTATGTGACACCAAATACTGAAAAAAGTGTTAGAGTTAGAACCTAAGTATGCAACCAAGATGGGATTTTTGCAATGATCTTCTTACCCTTTGTTCCTGGCCACCATCCTATCTAGGAGGGCTAAGGGTCACTGCTCGATGCTTATTTGGCTTGAGTGGAAGGCAGGAGACTTAATCTGAACAGAAATTTGAGATGCACACAGGTCACTACCCTGGCCATGTATGATATCTGGTCTTCCTCAGGTATCTTTATCCTGATACTCATCTTTGAGGCCTTTAATCTTACTTTTCCGGGTAAACACAAGAAAGGCCAAGTGACAGATAGGAATCTAAGATCAGACAGCAAATCAAAACACTGTCAGCGCTGGCAGAAATGGAGCAAATTCACAGACAGCAAATCAAAACACCGTCAACGCTGGCAGAAATGGAGAAAATCCAATGTGGCCCAATGATCAGAAGCAATTGTTTCCAGGGCTGGATCTTGGAGCAAGGAGCTCAGCCCTGCCAGGCAGAGAAAGGAACTAGGGGTCCTAGGAGTTGGCAGTTCTGGCTCCCCTGTACCTCCTCTACTTCTCTTTACTCCGTCTCTCTTTCCTTTTATATTTTCCTGCTCTCCATCACTTTTCATTATTTTCCTGACTCTTTTAAACTGAAGCACTGCACTGAAGAGGATGCGTTATTATCTCTCCAGGAATTTAGGAAGCCTCTCCCACCTTTCTCATATGTCTTTTGGTTCCTCCTTTTGTCTGGAAGAGAACAACTCCTAAGTCACATGATAATGACTTTTTTTTCTACAATCTCTTCAATAGACAAAAATATGATTTCCTTTTTCATTTTGAATAAGTATCCCCACATCATGTCTTTAAGCTGTGAATAAAACTTCTTAGTCTAAGCAAATACAATTATTTTTATGACAATTTTTATGTCCTGGCATGGAAAATAAATGTCATCATTGTTGAGTGCTGTGCCCTTCCTTCTGTTTACTGATGAAAAACACAGCTGGTAGGAAACGGAAGGTGTCATAAAGATTTATATGAAAAGAGTCGGGAGTGGGTGATGGAGGAGAATCACTTTGAAACACAAAAGAACTTCTGTTGAACTGGTCACTTTCTAATTAAAAACAGTGGTGGCCGAGTGTGGTGGCTCATGCCTGTAGTTCCAGCACTTTGGGAGGTGGAGGCAGGCGGCAGGAGAATCACTTGAGATCAGGAGCTCAAGACCAGCCTGGGCAGCATGGTGAAACATCATCTCTACTAAAAATATAAAAATTAGCCGTGGGTAGTGGTGTACATTTGTAGTACCAGCTACTCCAGAGGCTGAGGCAGAGGAATCACTTGAATCTGGGAGCGGAGACTGCAGTGAGCTGAGATAGCACCACTGCACTTCAGCCTGGGCAACAGAGTGATTTTCTGTCTCAAAAAAAAAAAAAAGCATTGTCTACGAATGTGACCAATATAAAATGTCTGTACATGCCAAATGCTTCTGATCACCCACATTTCTGTATAGGCCCTAACACTGAGGATGTTTAGAACCTGTGGTCTCCATCCCCCAGGAATTTATATTATTGAATGCTTCATGAGGTCATTAAACATTAAAGAGTCGTTTAGTAAAATTATAATAACTATGTTTGTATGTGGGCTTTTACAGAAATATGTGAGGAGATACTCACCTAAATAAAAATCATGTTTATCTCTTGCTGTGGTATTTTATACAATTTTTAAAAACATTCTTTGTATTATTATAATACATATTTAATGTCTTAATTATAGCATATAATAAAGAAAAATAATACTATTTTCTTTGCAAATTGAAAAACAGATCTTGAAACATTTTGAACATTCATTATTTCTCAGGGTTGAAAGTTATATTACAAAAAGTATTTTTTAATGCAAATCAATTTTTAAATGAAGTAACATTAAAATTAATTTTTGTTCCTCTATAATATTTAGCTTTTTAAAATATTAAGTGTTTGTGAAACTCCTGACATTATATCCAGTTTCCTGTGTGCAAGCTGAGTTGCTATGGCGACATCACTTTGTACTTGCATCTGAGATTTCTTATAGTTTATAACTTCATATTATCTTATTCCCACTGAAGTTTTTAAAAAGTGGTTTTGATTATCTGCTATGAGGCCCAAAGGACTCTTGCAACCCTTTCTCAACAGAGAGATCACTAATCAAAAGCAGTGAAAATAAATCCTCATTGCACTTAGGAGCAGATCCCGACAGATCTCAGCCCCTGTCCTCTCCCACCCACCCTCTGGACCTCCCTGCGGCTACCAGAGTAAAGGAAACAGCAGAGAGGAGCACCTCCCCCTGTCCATTAACAGTGGCAAACTAGAAGCAAGTTCCAAAAAAAAAAAAAAGAGACCCTAAAGTCCTGGTTTCCCTCCATTACCAATGCCTCTCTCACCTGACAGGAGCTTTAGAGATCCTCTAAAGTCTCTTTCAAATCTAAAATCCACGAATCTACCAATGATTAATAAGATAAAAAAAAATAGACATTCAAATTGAGTGTTTTATCCTTCTTATCAAGATTAGGGATTCAATTTAGATCAACTTTTTTTATGTCAGATGCATGAATACGTTTTCATGGCTCAATTCTGTCCCCTACTCCTCCTCCATTTTCAACATTTTTTTAAGCTGATACCCTTCTCATAAAACATCTTTCAATCAATTCAGTGGTAGTTAGTTGCTTGGTAAGTATATGGCCTTCTCTGAAATTTGATCCATCAATTAATTATTCTCTCCATCTCTCCGTCTTTGCCTCTGTCTGTCTCTCTCTCTTCTTTAGTCATTCCTTTTCCATTGACCACTTATCTCAGTTTGTAAACAAGTCCAGCTCTTCCCATGTTAAATTAAAAAAAGCCTTCACACCACTTAACACTGTCTCCAACTTCAGCTGCACTCCCATTGTTCTCCCCCTCCACTGTACATACCTTCACCTTCTTTTCCTACCTGCGTCACCACAGCTTGCTTCCTTCTGTTGTCACTCTGCTGCAGCCACTATCGTCATGGTCACCAATGGCCTTCGAAAACTAAACTGACACTCATCTTACTGGACCTTGCTCTGCCATTTTATTTTGTTCATTTTTCTTATTAAAATTTGCTTCCATTAGGTTCACGAGCACTAAATTCTCCTGACTTTTCCCCATTCCACTAGACCTCTGGCCAATTGCTCATTTTTTGCCTATTGCTATATATTCGTGTTTTCTGGAGCCCTATTCCATGTTTTGTTTCTCTTCCTAGGCATCTCACCCAACTGATATCGTCAGCCATTCCTATATATCTCCATCTCTCCTCTGTACTTCACATCTGTATTTTTAATTTCCCAGTAAGTATCCACTCTTTCCTTAGTCGTCCACTGAGTCTATACATTGCACCGAATAAGACACACACAAAAATTAGCCTGACTACTGGTTTCTTTTCACTCATTTTCTCCTCTTTCAAGTCTACCTTTTGTCCAAAAATACAAATCTTATCATTTTATTCCTCTGTTTTATAAAATTGTAAGGTCTCCCTAGTGCCCAAATGATAAAATGCCAAACCCTGATTTGCAGAGTCCTTTCTCTTCAGCCTACCTTTCCAGCTGCATCTTATTTCTTTCTCCTTTTTATGCTCCTAAACCTGCCAAGTAACTGTGCCTTGAGTGTATTCCCCCATCACATCATGTTTATGGAATTGGGGTTTCATCTGTGGTTTTCTTGGGTTGGAATGCTCTTCCTCTCTCTTAACTCTTCTTCACCAGTTCATATATTTCCTCCGAAGTTAAATTTTCCTGGATTCCTCCCCCTATTCCCACCACTATTTGTTGATCTCTACTGTAACCTTTATACCCTACTGAAAACCTTGGGTGAATACAGTTTCCCTACTTCCTGTGTCTAGCACAATTCCTTAAACACAGTGAGTCTCTTAAAATATATGAATGAATGAATGAACATGTGAATTTACTGCAAACATACAATAAATAAAATTTAAGGATGGACAGAAAAATGAGAAAGTTTGAAATTCAAGTGAACAAATATGGTTTTCATTTACATTTGGGTTTATCATATTTCTATGAAACATTCATAACAACTGTAATTAATATGTGCCATAATATGTCTCCCCATTCTCTCCCAAGCCAAGAGTTTTCAGCAGGGGAAGTATGCCTTTGGCAACCCTCCCACTCCATTCCCTAACTTTGGCTCCATTTCTCTTTCCAGGAGCTCTTACCTCTTCTTTCCACCATTCCAGTATCCAATAGTGGACATTCTTTCCACCATTAAGCACTAATCTGTGCTCAAATACTGTACTTAGCTGAGCACAGAACTAATTCAGATTATTAAATTAAAACAATTTTTCTTCATATTTGTGGCAGCCTAATGGTAGTAAATTGGGTAACTAATTGTAATCAGCTTTTATTCATTCCTCCTTCTTCCTCTCCTCAGTGATTATAAAATAATCTATGCAAATCTTATTGGAATGAGACAAGTGCAGGAAAGTATTTATGACAATTGTAAGCAATGTCTATATTGATGCATTACTAGCAAAATATTTGGAATATGTTTTCAGATCTTTGCTCTCTCTTATAATTAATACTGGGATACTAAGTCTAGGAGTAGAAACATCTAGAGAGGATAGCAACTATTTGAGAACCAATTATTTTGGGTTGTGATACTTGGCCCATAGAATTTATAGGAAAACTAGATGCTGAAAGTTGGGAAGTTGTTAATTTTTGGAGTTCTAGGCCAGTGGTGAAATAGCTGCTCATTTACTACCTTTTAATTAAGTGTCAAAGTCATATAATTTCAATGGAATATTGTTGCTGGTATACTCCATTTTAAGAACAATTATTAACTATCATTTTAGGGAGACTGATTACTCAATTGATCACAACTGATTAAGTAATCACTAAATATCAATAAACACACTTTGGAAAATTAAATATAAACAGAATGTCACCTGAGGAAACAAACAGGAAGTCCAAACTTTCTCAAATGTCAATTTTCTATTTCACTAGAAAGGAAGTATTTTTCATCTTTAAGGCAGTTTTTTAAAGAACAATTACAAAATATTGAAATTACTTTTAATGGTTTGCCTGTATTTCCAATACACAGATCCAGAACAGATACAGGTTGCATTTTGCTCAATTCAGCTACATTTTTTTCATTATTATACTTTAAGTTCTGGGGTACAAGGGCAGATTGTGCAGGATTGTTACATAGGTACACATATGCCATAGTGGTTTATGACATCTATCCACCTGTTATCCACAGTAGGTATTTCTTCTAATGTTATCCCTCCCCAGTCTCCTACCCCCTGCTATCCCTTCCCTAGCTTTTCCACCCCACAACAGGCCCTGGTGTGTGATATTCCCCTCCCTGTGTCCATGTGTTCTCACTGATCAACAACCACTTATAAGTAAGAACATGTGGTGTTTGGTTTTCTGTTCTTCTGTCAGTTTGCAGAGAATGATGGTTTCCAGTTTCATCCATGTCCCTACAAAGGATATGAACTCATCCTTTTATTATGGCTGCATAGTATTCCATGGTGTATATGTGCCACATTTTCTTTATCCAGTCTATTACTGATAGGCATTTGGGTTGGTTCCAGGTCTTTGCTGTCGTAAACAGTGCCACAATGAGCATATGTGTGCATGTGTTTTTATAATAGAACAATTTATAATCTTTTGGGTATATACCCAGTAATGGAATTGCTGGGTCAAATGGTATTTCTGTTTCTAAATCCTTGATGAATCGCCACACTGTCTTCCACAATGGTTGAAATAATTTACACTCCCACCGACAGTGTAAAAGTGTTCCTATTTCTCCACATCCTTTCTAGCATCTGTTATCTCCAGATTTTTTAATGATTGCCATTCTAACTGGCATGAGATGGTATCTCGATGTGGTTTTGATTTGCATTCCTCTAATGACCAGTGATGATGAGCTTTTTTTCTTGTTTGTGGGCTGCATAAATATCTTCTTTTGAAAAGTGTCTGTTCATATCCTTCACCCACTTTTTGATGGGGTTGTTTTTTTCTTGTAAATCTGTTTAAGTTCTTTGTAGATTCTGGATATTAGCTCTTCGTCAGATGAGTAGATTGCAAGAATTTTTCCCAACAATTTCAACAATTGTTGGTTGCCAGTTCACTCTAATGATAGTATTTTTTTGTTTGTTGGTTTGTTTGTTTGTTTGTTTTGCTGTGCAGAAGCTCTTAAGTTTAATTAGATCCCATTTTCTATTTTGGCTTTTGTTGCCATTGCTTTTGGTGTTTTAGTCATGAAGTCCTTGCCCATGCCTATGCCCTAAATGGTATTGCCTACATTTTCTTCTAGGACTTTCATGGTGCTAGGTCTTATGTTTAAGTCTTTAATCCATCTTGATTTAATTTCAGTATAAGGTGTAAGGATGGGATCCAGTTTCAGCTTCCTGCATATAGTTAGCCAGTTTTGCCAACATCATTTATTGAATAAGAAATCCTTTCTCCATTGCTTCTTTTTGTCAGGTTTGTCAAAGATCAGATGGTTGTAGATATGTGGCATTATTTCCAAAGCCTCTGTTCTGTTCCATTGGTCTATATCTCTGTTTTGGTACCAATACCATGCTGTTTTGATTACTGTAGCCTTGTAGTATAGTTATAAGTCAGGTAGCATGATGCCTCCAGCTTTGTTGCTGTTGTCGTTGTTTTTGGCTTAGGATTCTCTTGGCTATGCATGCTCTTTTTTGGTTCCATATGAAATTTAAGGTGTTTTCTTCCATTTCTGGTGAAGAAGGTCAATGGTTGCTTGATGGGGATAGAATTAAATATACAAATCACTTTGGGCAGTATGGTCATTTTCACGATTTTCATTCTTCCTAACCATGAGCATAGAATGTTTTTCCATCTGTTTGTGTCCTCTTTTATTTCCCTGAGCAGTGATTTGTAGTTCTCCTTGAAGAGGTCCTTTACATCCTTTGTTATTTGTATTCCTAGGTATTTTATTCTCTTTGCAGCCATTGTGAATGGGAGTTTGCTCATGATTTGACTCTCTGTTAGTCTGTTATTGGTGTATAGGAATGTGTGTGATTTCTGCACATTGATTTTGTATCCTGAGACTTTGCTGAGGTTGTTTATCATCATAAGGAGATTTTGGGCTAAAACAATGGGGTCTTCTAAATATACAATCATGTCATCTGCAAATAGAGATAGTCTGACTTCCTCTCTTCCTAATAGAATACATTTTATTTCTTTTTCTTGCCTGATTGCTCTGGCTAGAACTCCCAATACTATGGTGAATAGAAGCGGTGAGAGAGGGCATCTTTGTCTAGCGCCAGATTTCAAAGGGAATGCTTCCAGTTTTTGCCCATTTAGTATGATATAGGCTGTGGGTTTGTCATAAATAGCTTTTATTATTTTGAGATACATTCCATCAGTACCTAGTTTATTGAGAGTTTTTAGCATGAAGGCTGTTGAATTTTGTTGACGGCCTTCTCTGCATCTATTGAGATAATCATGTAGTTTTTGTCTTTGGTTGTGTTTATGTGATGTATTACATTTATAGATTTGCGTATGTTCAACCAGCCTTGCATCCTCGGGAGGAAGCCTACTTGATAATGATGGAGAAGCTTTTTGATGAGCTGTTGGATTCAGTTGCCACTATTTTATTGACGATTTTTGCATCAATGTTCTTCGTGGATATTGGCCTGAAATTTTAGTTTTTAGTTGTGTCTCTCCCAGTTTTGGTATCAGGATGATGTTGGTCTCATTAAATGAGTTCGGAAGGTTCCCTCTTTTTGTATTGCTTGGAATAGTTTCAGAAAGAATGGTACCAGCTCTTCTTTGTACCTCTGGTAGAATTCGTCTGTGAAACCATCTGGTCTGGACTTTTTTTGGTTGGTAGGCTATTAATTGCTGCCTCAACCTTGTTATTGGTCAATCCGGGGATTCAACTTCTTCCTGGTTTAGTTTTGGGAAGGTGTAAGTATCCAGGAATTTCTCCATTTCTTCTAGCTTTACTTGTTTATGTACATAGAGGTGTTTGTATTAATCTCTGATGGGAATTTGTGTTTCTGTGGAATCAGTGGTGATATCCCCTTTATCAATTTTTATTACATCTATTCAATTCTTCTCTCTTTTCTTTTTTATTAGTCTGGCTTGCAGTCTATCTATTTTGTTGATCTTTTCCAAAAACCAGCTACTGAATTCGTTGATTTTTTGAAGGATTTTTCATGTCTCTATCTCCTTCAGTTCTGCTCTCATCTTAGTCACTTCTTGTCTTCTGGTAGCTTTTGGATTTGTTTGATCTTGCTCCTCTAGTTCTTTTAATTGTGATGTTAGCGTTTCAATTTCAGATTATTCCTCTCTTCTTATGTGGGCATTTAGTGAGATAAATTTCACTTTAGACACTGCTTTAAATGTATCCCAGAAGTTCTGGTACATTGTGTCTGCATGCTCATTTGTTCTGAAGAACATCTTTACTTCTGCCTCCATTTCATTATTTATCCAGTAGTCATTCAGGAGCAGGTTGTGCAGTTTCCATGTAGTTGTGTGGTTTTGAGTGAGTTTCTTAATCCTGAGTTCTATTTGATTGCACTGTGGTCTAACAGACTGGTTGTTATGATTTCCATTCTGTTGCATTTGCTGAGGAGTGATTTACTTCCAATTACATGGTCAATTTTAGAGTAAGTGTGATGCGGTGCTGAGAAGAATGCATATTCTGTGGATTTGGGGTGGATAGTTCTGTAGATATTTATTAGGTCTGCTTGGTTTAGATACATGTTCAAGTCTTGGATATTCTTGTTAATTTTCTGTTTCATTGATCTGTCTAATATTGACAGTGGAGTGTTAAAGTCTCCATCTATTATTGTGGGGGTGTCTAGGTCTCTTTTTAGGTTGTTAAGAGCTTGCTTTATGTATCTGGGCTCTCCTGTATTGGGTGCATATATATTTAGGATAGTTAGCTCTTCTTGTTGCATTGATTCCTTTACCATCATGTAATACCCTTCTTTGCCTCTTTTGATCTTTGTTGGCTTAAAGTCTGTTTTATCAGAGACTAGGATTGCAACCCCTGCTTTTTTTTTTCTCTCCATTTGCTTGGTAAGTCTTCCTCCATCCCTTTATTTTCAGCCTATGTGTGTCTTTGCACATGAGATGGGTCTCTTGAATACAGCACACCAATGAGTCTTGACTTTTTATCCAATTTGCCAGTCTGTGTCTTTTGATTGAGGCATTTAGCCCATTTACATTTAAGGTTAGTATTGTTATGTGTGAGTTTGATCATGCCATTTTGATACTAGCAGGTGGTTTTGCCCATTAGTTGATGCAGTTTCTTCATTGTTTTGATGGTCTTTACCATTTGGTATGCTTTTGCAGTGGCTGGTACTGGTTGTTCCTTTCCATATTTAGTGCTTCCTTCAGGACCTCTTGTAAGGCAGGCCTGGTGATGATGAAATCTCTCAGCATTTGCTTGTCCATAAAGGATTTTATTTCTCCTTCACTTATGAAGCTTAGTTTGGCTAGATGTGAAATTCTGGGTTGAAAATTCTTTTCTTTTAGGATGTTGAATATTGCCCCCCACTCTCTTCTGGCTTGTAGGGTTTCTGCTGAGAGATCTGCTGTGAGTCTGATGGGCTTCCTTTTGTAAGTAACCTGACCTTTCTCTCTTGCTGCCCTTAGCATTTTTTCCTTCATTTCAACCCTGATGAATCTGACAATTATGTGCCTTAGGGTAGCTCTTCTTGAGGAATATCTTTGTGGTATTCTCTGTATTTCCTGAATTTGAATATTGGCCTGCCTTGCTAGGTTGGGAAAGTTCTCCTCTATAATATCCTGAAGAGTGTTTTCCAACTTGGTTTCATTCTCCCTGTCACATTCAGGTACACCTATCAAATGTAGATTAGGTCTTTTCACATAATCCCATATTCCTTGGAGGCTTCGTTCATTTCTTTTCACTCCTTTTTCTCTAATCTTGCCTTCTCATTTTATTTCATTGAGTTGGTCTTCAGTCTCTGATATCCTTTCTTCTGCTTGATCGATTCAGTTATTGAAACTTGTGTATGCTTTGTGAAGTTCTCATGCTGTGTTTTTCAGCTCCATCAGGTCATTTACGTTCTTCTCTAAGCTGGTTAGTTAGGATTTCGTCTAACTTTTTTTCAAGGTTTTTAGTTTCTTTGCATTGGGTTAGAACATGCTCCTTTAGCTCAGAGAAGTTTATTATTACCCACCTTCTGAAGCCTGTTTCTGTCAATTCATCAGACTCATTCTCCACCCAGTTTTGTTCCCTTCCTGGTGAGGGGTGTGATCCCTTCGAGGAGAAGAGGTGTTCCGGTTTTTGGTGAATTCAGCCCTTTTCCACTAGTTTCTTCTTATCTTCATGGATTTGTCTACCTTTGGTCTTTGAAGCTGGTGACTTTTGGATGGGGTTTCTGAGTGGATGTCCTTTCTGTTGATGTTGAAGCCATTTCTGGTTTTTTATTTTTCCTTCTAACAGTCAGGCCCCTCTGCTGCAGGACTGCTGGAGGTCCACTCCAGACCCTGCTTGCCTGGGAATCACTTGCTGGGGCTGCAGAACAGCAAGGATTGCTGCCTGTTGCTTCCCCTGGTAGCTTCATCCCAGAAGGGTACCCGCCAGATGTCAGCCAGAGCTCTCCTGTATAAGATGTTTCTTGGGATAAACAGGGGTCAGGGAGCCACTTGAGGAGACAGTCTGTCCCTTAACAGAGCTCAAGTGCTGTGTTGGGAGCTCCAGTGCTCCCTTCAGAACTGCTGGGCAGGGACGTTTAAGTCTGCTGCAGTGAAACTCACAACCGCCTCTTTTCCCAGGTGCTCTGTTCTGGGAAGTAGGGGCTTTATTTATAAGTTACTGATGGGCTGCTGCTTTTTTTCAGAGATGCCCTGCCCAGCAAGGAGAGAGTCTAGTCACAGTCTGGCTGTAAAGGCCTTGCTGACCTGCCACGGGCTCCGGCTATATACTGTGTAAACTTCCTTTCGATTTTGTTTATATAGGCAAGATTAAAACTGCCTCGGTAATGGCCGACACCCCTTCCCTCACTGAGCTTGACCATCCCAGGTCAAGCTCAAACTGCTGTGCTGGCTGCGAAAATCTAGAGTCAGTGGGTTTTAGCTTGCTGGTCTTTGTAGGGGTGGGACCTGTCCAGCCAGATCACTTGGCTCCCTGCCTTCAGCCCCTCTTTTTTCAGGGGAATGGGTGGTTCTGTGTTGCAGGTGTTCCAGGACCCTGGTAAAATGGCTGCCTGGTTTTGTGCTGGAAACCTGCACAGCACTGGTGGGAATCTCCTGATCTGTGGGCTGTAAAGACTGTAGGAAAAGTATAGTATCTGAGCCAGAGTGCCAGAGTGCATGGAAAAGTCCCCAGTGGCCTCCTTTCAGTAGAAGAGGAAGTTTGCTGGTCCCTTGCACTTTCTGGGTGAGGCAACACCCCACCCTGCCTCAGTTTGCCCTCCTTGGGCTACACCCACTGTTCAACCAGTCCCATTGAGATGAACCTGGTACCTCAGTTGGAAATGCGAAGATTACTCACCTTCTGCATTCCTCTCACTGGGAACTGCTCTGGAGCTGTTCCTACTTGGCCATCTCATCAGAAGTCCTTGATTCAACACATTTTTTAGGACAACATATGTATTAGATGTTTCTGAGCAGCTATGCTGTGTTTCCATCATCCTTCGCTTTCTTCTGTCTAAAAGAGAATACCAAGACTGAAGCCATTGAATCAGCCTTTGATATCTATTGTTCTTAGGAACATTGAACCAGTGACAGAGCTGAATGAGAGCCGTTTAACAGCCTGGGGAAAGCATGGCATTATGTTCATGTCCTTGTCAGAAAACTGAGCTAAATAGAAAGCCTCATGCTGCAATATAATTTGTGTTAGACTTACAGATTGAGAGAAAAGAGATGTTCGGCTATAAGACTAACATTTTAAGTATATGCCTAAGGGGTGCTAATACAGGAAATGCTAAATATTCAGCACTATCACTCAGCTTTGCATATGCGGAATGCAGGTTTAAAGGAACAAAAGTTCAGGCTTGAAGAGAATAAAATATATTCTCAGTTGTGCAGGGTCTCTCACGCCTGTAATCTCAACACTTTGGGAGGTGGAGGCAGGCGGATCACTTGAGGTCAGGAGTTTGAGACCAGCCTTGCCAACGTGGCGAAACCCTGTTTCTACTAAAAATACCAAAATTAGCTGGGCATGTTGGTGCACACCTGTAGTCCCAGATACTTAGGGGGCTAAGGCAAGAGAATCGCTTGAACTTGGGAGGCGGAGGTTGCAGTGAACTGAGTTCGCGCCACTGTACTCCAACCTGGGCAACAGAGTGAGACACTGTCTCAAAAAAAACAAAACAAAAATAGACCCCAAAAACAAAAATATATTCTCAGAGCTCATTCTGACGTACCTTATGGAAGGACTATAGAGAAAAATCTCATCTCTCAGTGATGGTGGATAGCTATCACAGGTTGCTTAAATGTTTCTAAATCTTGGATCTTTTTGGCCTCAGCTGGTGAAATCACCTCCCTCACTCCTGTTGACTAATACCTATTGAATCACTGCCCATTCATCAGTAGGTAGAGTGGACAAAATGGCCCTGCTTCATGGAGAATAAGAGTTCCCTCTCTATCCAAATAGAGAGGCTTGCTGGTGGAATGGTGCTTAGATATTTTACTCCCCATTAGGTATGTATCTCTGTTGAACACAATATGCCTGCTTAACCTGTGCATGACATAAAAAGCCCAACATCTACTTCTCCTCTTGTACATACTTTTCTATACTGTTAAAATGAGGTAAATAGGAAGAATCATGTACAAATCATAGTGGTTCAGGATATTTATTTCTTCTAAATGCAACATTTTTCTTTCAAATATCAGCTGCTGTAAATATGGGATGGCTACTGTGGACTTGTTTTTATTATCCCTACTGAAAACTCTCTGAAAAATAAATAATTCAAAAGTTCAATTTCTAGGGGCAATTCAGTTACCGTTGCTTTGGAAACAGTTCTGTGTGTATCTATGAACTCAATTGATATTGAACCAACGTTTTTTAAATATCAAAAATAATTCTCATTTTCCAGGTACTTTTCATTCTTTCACTGTTGATTGAATAAGGCTATTCAAATTGCATAGAAAAGGATCTTATCGATAGTAACATCTAACCTGCACTTTCTGCTACAGGAATTACGGAAAGGATATAAAATTAGTTCTTTGTGTTGAGTCAAGGATGTTTGGAGTTAACTTCCGGGTTCCTTCATGACATTATGAATCTTAGTCTCTTTTTAATAAAGGAGAAGTTGCTTTCTGATTCTCTGAAAAGTTCATTTAGGAAAATTCAATTAAATATTTACATGTATAGATGCAATTAATAAACAGCAGCAATCTGTTTAAAATATTTAAGATAAGTCAGCAGGTACTACTCCTCTGTTTTACCAAAATTGGACAATTAACAATGATTACTATTATTTAAGAAGAAAATCAACAAATAAATAACCATCAAAGTTATCCCTTCAAGATATCTCCCCTTAGTGATATGCTTTTAATGGTAGAAAACACAAATAATAGAATCTTGGTTTTGAAAGAAACTTTGGATGACCTCTAAGAATAGAGAAGTGAGGCCCACATCTTGATGAAGATAAAAATGAATGATGATGCTATGGTGCAAGGACTGTGAACTGGGACTATCTAGTCAGATGGAAGAGGTGGAAGGTGCTGCCACAGGCAATCACAAAGCTGTTCCAGAAACAAAATGTATGCCTAATGGAAAAAGCTAACGACCCAGGCATTTTCTAAAGCTACATCCTGCTAAAAATCAGTGCATCTGGTAAACGTATGACTTGTCTTTAGGACAGTTTTATTTTTCAGATTTTAGAGAAAGCAATAAACTCAGTTACAAAGGCTGCAGAGGGTTGATGAAGAGAAACTGACAGAAACCTTGGGACCATGACATTTTAGAATATATAGCAGTCAACAAAGCTTGTATTGGGCATAGGCATTAAGGTCACTAGTCTTTGAAAAAGTAAACAGTCCAAAACTTTAAAGAAACTAGACTGACACCTGTGGTCACCCATGATGGATTAAAGAGAGTAGGAAGGAGTAGGAACACCATTACAAAAGAATCCCTTGAGAGAAAGAAGTGCCTGAAGTCATTGGTGTCTACATAGAGAGGTCTGTGCTGAATTCATCTTTTTGTGTTTTACTTTAAAGGTCAAGAAGGCTGAGATCTGTAAACATAATATGGGTAGAGCAGAAACTCTTCAGAATGAATTAAAGATTGGGGAAAAAAACTGAGAAATTAAAGAGAACTTTTTAGGTGCATTCAGATAAAAAGACATTGTAGAAAAAGTAGGATAGACTTTCTGAGCAGAAGATCAGACTAGGAATCCTGATTTGCTCATGACTAGCTGGGAATTTTGTTACCTAACCAATTTAATCTTAGTTTCCTCATCTATGAAATGGTTACCACACCCCAAAATTTCTAGTAAGGATGAAATAAAATTTGTAAAATATTTAGCTCAATGGTTGATGAATAATTAGTTATATTTTAAAAACATTAGCTACCACCAATATTATTATTATTAATAACATAGACCCAGTTCCTGAGGCTTATAACATGATAATAGGAGAAAAATTAAATTCCCATTTTTTTTACTATAATACTACCTATCTCTTAAAATTTTGTTTCATCTGCACATCTGCATACATGATAAGCATTATTTCTTTCAACATTTGAGACTATGGTGAACATATTGATTAGGAATAGAAATTTTGTCATTCCTTCAGATTGATATTGAATCAGTAACTAATTTACATGTTTTAGGTGTGATTTAACAAATTGGGCATTAATCTGTCTGCATTATTATTACGTTCATCTTTCACCATATTGTCCATATGAATATCTGGGAAGTCAAATTAACTGTTAATATTCAAACATTCTATATGTAATATAAAGAAATAGTCAACAAATGTTTGTTCAATAAATAAATCAATGAATTAGGAACTAGAAAGAAATTGAGAAAATAAAGACAAGTGATTATTAGGTGGTGAGATGGGGTAATATTAGTTTCTCTTATATCTATTGTTGTTATAGTATTATTTTTTATATTACATAAAGAACACTTTAAAATAATTTTTAAATGATGGCAAGATATACTTGGTACATAATGTTTCCCTGATTTTCTGTTTTTTTAAATTGATCAAAAAAGGAAGCAAGTCTAATTTGTTGTAACTTGTTGGCTTCTGATTACTACCACATTATATTTGAAGTGTTCACAAGTTATTTGTTCAATTATCTATGCTAAGTGCTGTCCAAATTTGATTAGCAAGTAGGTTGGTCCAAATTGATGGTTTCCATCTTTTTTTCTTTTTTGACTGTTGGGAAAATATTTACCTATAAATTTAAACTATCATGTTGAAGAAATAACGTGACTAAAAATGATATGCTATTTATGAGGATAAAATGCTCAGAGTTTGAAATGTATTTTTGTTGTTATTGTTCTTGCAAAAGAGGCTAGACTGATTCTGAATTCATCTGTGAATCATTCATTTGGTATCAAGTAGTAATGCTTCCTATTGTCTGTTACTAAATTTAAACTGAAAGTACAAATTGAGAGACTAAATGTGTTTCTTTATCGCTTGTGATACAGGTTTTGCTTCTAAGGAACTCTAACTTGTGGACAAAGCCAATGAATTATGTTATTAATTCATTCATTCAATAAATATTTACTACATAAATTTTTTCTACAAAGTGCTATGGAGTGAATTAAAATTAAATGAAATTTATTTAATAAATGTGTGATATGGTAAGAGAACAAGAGATGTGCAAACTCCTATGGTAATAAGTTTAAGAGAAGTATTGGTGGTGAGCCAGAGACGTAGTGGAGAAGGTGGCATTTCACAGATCCTTAAAGAAATGATAACATATGTAGAGGGAGAAGAAACGTGATGAGGGTGGGATGGGGTGCTTAGTCAAAGCAGAAAAACTTCATAAGCAATGTTAGAGAGGGTATAAGAGGCAGGCACTTAAGGGGAGTAAGGAATATTTCACCAAGGATGAGTCTGTTACAAAGGATTTAATGAAAGACAAGCCTAAAGGCAAAGGTTTGGATCAGATTATGGGGAGCAGTACATTCTAGGCTAAGAAAATTGATTTATTCTATAAGAAATAAGGAAAGCATTGTGGTTTTTACATGGAGAAGTACATTATCATGATGACATTTCAGGGAAATTTTTCCAGTAGTCATGTTTTCAATATATTTAAGAGAAAGAGTTTGAGATGGGTAATTATTAAAAGAGTCTAAGTGAGTAATAATGAAGGATAATCTAGACTGTGACATAATATGCTTTATTTTATTAATAAATATATCTGCATACTTAATATGATGTTTTGCATTACAAACAAATCAAATATTTATTCAGTATCTCCTTACTTAAAACTCAGGCAAGATGTCATATTAAGGTTAATTATGGTGACAGTAAAATTAAAAATAATTGTATCATTACTGACATGATATTCAATTCATGAGTATAAAATAAAACGTAAGAAGAGAACTAAAAGTCTTGTAGTATTTTATAAGCAAGTAGATATAAATAAAAAAGTAATATAAGGAAAACAGATTTCTGCCAAAATGTAAAATGGGAAGTTGTATTAGGAACTGCTGTCACCTCAGTATCTTTCCTCCCTTTCCATTTTAGTAATAAAACCCCCAAATTCATCAAGCATGTGTTCCTCCAGAATAAAGGTTATACCTCCCAGCTTTCTTTGTAGCCAGATGGGGTCATGTCATTAAAGTCTGGTGAATGAAATTTAGCTAAAGTGTCCTGTGTGACTTCTAGAAAATGTCCTTAAAGGGAAGGAATATGCTCTTGTCATTTCTTTTCCTGCCAGCTGGACTGTGGACCTCCTGGCTGGAATCGAAGCAGCCACCTTGCACCTAAGATGAAAGCCAGGTATTGAAGATGGCAAAGCAAAAATCCAGGAGGAGTCTGGATCTCTGATGATCATGGAGTCATCATAGTACTCACGGGGAACACATGGGATAAACAAAAAATCTTGCGTAAACCACTGTTGTTTTGGTTTTCCCACTTCTTGCAGCCAAACCTTATTTTTAGAATTTAATATTGTTCTAGCACTTTATTGTCGAATGCAATGAGAACTGAAGGAACCCAGAATGTGGGATATGGTTTCAGGGCAGGCTTTACTATATAACTGCCACAGAGAGGTATTGGATAGGATCTGAGTGGAACATAAAGAGAACAAAAAGGAGGAGAATTTTCTTGGTACAAATGTGTAAATCTAAACCCACATTTTTGACATCTTTAGTATTACAGATATATTGCTTCTCCTGCTGATCGAGTTAGTGTAGGTAATAAATCACAAATCTAAGTACACAATAAAATCGAAACACGTTAATATACTTGTTCTACAACGTATCACTGCTGCCTAGAAACAGCCTTCAATATGGAAGAGGATTATTTTCCTGGTACTTGGTAAATTGGCCTGCTATTATAGAAAAGGCCTCTCTCTGTTATAACTGTCATTCAGGAGGGTTGGGTAAGAAAGAAATAGAAAAGCATAAGAGCAATTAATGAAGAAGTAGATTTTGATTTAAATTGAACTTTCAGTCAATTTACATATGCATAAATGGTCATCTGTCATATAAGACACTCAAGGATACGTTTCTTTGTTACTCCAAAACAACTAAACTAAAGGATTAACTAATTATTTCTTAAATTGAGGAAAATGTCTTACACGGCCTTAATCAAAGCATAGCAGACTGAAGGATGGGGCTTGTGCCTGGTCATTAGGGGCTCTTGTACCAGGAGAAGAAGTAGAAATATTGTCATGGGACAGTAACTTGGGCTTTTTAAGTATCAAGTAAAGAGTGTTAGAGAGGCTCAACATACAAAGAGTTTGCCTTGGTAAAGACATGGAATGTAGAGCCAGGTCCAGGAAGAATTTTGGGCAGAAATCTTTTATCAGGGAGGTTTGTAAGGGAGCAGGATGTCCTGGTAGGTGAACTCTGTAGAGCTCAAGAAGTCTAGAAACAAGCTGTGAGGAGGGCCAATTGGCAGGTGGATTAGCAACATGTGTTAGTCTAGCCAGGGGGACTGAAGCTTAGGCCTCAGTAAGAATAGCTGGATAATGTCAGGGAAAATGAAAACTGAACTTAGATTTGGAAAACAAGATGGAGGCTTGGTGACAAGGAAGGATGCAAAAGACTGGCTATTCAGACAAGGTGTAAGGAACAAGGTTAGAGGGGACTTAGAGCAATATTTCCCTTAGATAAATAAGGTAACTGGGTCCTGAGGTACTGCACAATGTAGGGATGCAGGGGTCCTTTTAATCTTGGGTCTAGAAGAATGTTGAGATCATGAATGGAAGCCAACTGGCCTCACATCCAGAACATAGGAGGCTTTAACGAGAGGCAGGCAGCTAATCACATTATACTGAACAAAAAGGATTCATGTGTAGGAATCCAGGAAACAGTTGCTCATTCAAACCCATTTTGTGAGGCTGGTTCGAGTCTAGCTTTAAATGCACTTTAGAACAAATAACGTTGACTTTTGGTCACTCTCAGAAAAACCTCTGGTCATATTAGTTTCCTAAGTCACAGTTCTAATATTAAAATGACCAATCTCAGTGTAGTTGTAAAAACTTCTAATTACATCTGTATCAACTCTTCTCTCTTCCTTAGCTTGAACCTGCTCCAGGGAGGGTCAGCTTCCTCTCTGTTTTTGTGTTTTATGCTTCTATCTCTCTTCTCCCAGCTTGCTAACCCATGGTTTCCATTCAAGGTGAAGTTGCTGGGGTTTGGGGAAAAGATGAAGGAAGGGAAAATGTTTAGATTGTCAGACAATGACATAGAGAACTGGAACTGACATTCTCTGGGCTTGGTAGGTGTTTAAAGCTCCATTTCTCTTTTGAGATGCTTTTTAAGGTTCTTTAGCGATAAGCCCATTGCTGACAATCATCTATTCAAAGTTCCTTTTGTGCAGGGCAATGCATACCCTCAGCTCCTAAAAATCCGTGTTACACTTCCTGCTTCTCTCTTCTCTAGATCAATCATGTCTCCAGGCAATCTTCTTGAAGATCAATGTTATTCAGCCTGCTTCTCCTTTTCTCACTCCTCTTATCGGGTAGAGGAAAGACTCTTATGCATTCTTTTCCTCAACAAATTCTGGAAGAATAGTCTACCCCAATGTATCAGCTTCTCTCAGTTCCTCTACCCGGCAGCCAGTCAGCCAACCAGTCACAGTCAGTCAGCTACCCTTCAATTTGTCTGGCCTGAGACTGTCTTGTATTTTCCAAGCAGCAAAGGACATTACAAAGCTCTTGGTGTAGTTGTTGTTATTGTTCTGCTGCTTCTTCCTCTTTCTTCTCTCCTCCTCCTCCTCCTCCTCCTCCATCTTTCTTTTTTTTTTTTTTTTTTTTTGTTATTTTGTTTTTGTTTTTTGATGCCTATTTTCCTGGGCAGAATAAGGGGTTGGGAGGTAGAGGACTCACAATTCTCTGATAGTCCTTTCAATAGAACCTCTTTTAATCTCCATTTCTGCCCTTTTGTATCTTCAATGTGGGTGAATATCTACAGAAAACTAGTTTTTGACCATGTCCTTTGCAAGCCTCGTCTAGTAATCTCACATCTCCTTTTGAAGCCAGGAGTAGTTTGCACATACCTATTAAGGACTCAGCCAAAGCTAAGACTCAAGTACTTTTATTTTAACATTCAATCATAATCACACTCATTTACATTCTTTTTAAAATTCAGATTTCGCCATGTTCTATTATCTCTTGTTGAATTTTTTCTTATCAGTGTTCTCATTTGCTTACATTAACAAGCTTCATTATCAAAAATGATGCCACCCACTGACCATGATAGGAAAGCACAGTGAGGTGTTTGTCAAGACTCCTCTCCACCCCCATGTACTCACACAGCATCCCTTACAGTCACAGATGACTTGAAATTTCAGGGAGCTATCCTTTGCTATAGAAGACTTGCCAACTATTCCTAAAGTATTTCTTTCCTTACTAATTTTCAAAAGGAGATTTTTATTTTTCTCCAAGTTCTTCTTGATCCAGGTATTTCAGTAAAAGATCACTTTAACAGAATTAGGCCAGGTGTGGTGGCTCATGCCTTTAGTCCCAGCAATTTGGGAGGCCAAGGCAGGTGGATCACTTGAGGTCAGGAGTTCGAGACCAGCCTGGCCAACATAGTGAAACTCCTTCTCTACGAAAAATACAAAAATCAGCTGGGCATTGTGGCAGGCACTTGTAATCCCAGCTACTCAGGAGGCTGGGTCACAAGAATCGTTTGAACCTGGGAGGCGGAGGTTGCAGTGAGCCGAGATTACACCATTGCGCTCTAGCCTAGGTGGCAGAGCAAGACGCTGTCTCAGAACACAAAAACAAAAACAAAAAAATCACTTTAATATGTTACCTTTTACCTCTGAACAAGAATGGCTGCACTTACATAATTAGACAACATTCCAAATTTCCATTGGCTGATCTTCAGGGAATTTGCTTAGAGTATTTGGGGTGTGTTTGTTTTTATCCCGCCTTTTTTGTATAACAGCCATTGTTTTTTTTTTCCTAATTAAGTTGGTACATCTGCAAAAGTTTTTCCATGCCATGTCAAGTTAACAACAAAGTCATTAAAGATACTCTGCATGGCTAGAGACAATTTAAGGAATGTAACAAGCAGAAAATTTTTCTGGAAACTTGAATTCTTTCTATTTTGGTTTAATAAATGCATGCTAATAATTTAGGTTTGCTATAAGCCCAGCTTTCAGAAAACAGTAGAATAAAATATTTAAAATTTCTAAAACATTATCATTTTGATTTCAAGGTAAAAAATCTGGAATTTTAGAAGTCAGTATTTAATTGGCAGGCCCAGTTGACAGCTTGACTCTCTCCTACTTTTGATCTTGAGTATCACCTCATTTCAGACACTTAGAAGAACATCTACTCTGTTGCTTTGTTGAACAGAGAGAAAGAGAATAAGAGGTCTGCAGCATCACTACTAGATATAAATTGGCTGGTAATATTACCAATAAAACACTTCTTTATTCATTGAACGATAATTAATAAAATGTCTACTCAGTGAATAATTCAGGTATTTTATGTGTGGTGGGAGGAGAGAGAAAATAAAAAAAGAGAAAAAAAGTTTCTGTTTCCAAGATATTTTATATGAGAAAGCAGCATTTTTAAAATGCAGAGGGATACAGGATAAACTATAGCAACTGTCACATATAAGCTGAAGTATGTTTACAGGAGAACTATAAAAAAATGTAGAAATCAAATTATATTATGTGATGAAAAAAGAAAGAAACCAGGCATATTAGTTTGCCAAGACAATCTCAAGGGAAATATAACCGTTTTACGTGTTGGCAGGATCGTCATTTGTAGAGAGAATAGATTGTGATGGCTCCTGGCTTCTTAAAGAACAAAGCCCATACATCTCAGTTGGGCATACAAAATCACAAGCTGATTACAGTTTTCCAAATTATGTCTTTCTAATTGCAAGCACATCAGTTCCAGACTTCTTTCTTAATCCTGCACTTTGCCATGTATTATTTTCCTACCTAGAATGCCTTATCCTCTTTTCTGCCTACACTTACTCATCCTTAAAAGATAATTTTGTATTTATATAAACATATAGTTTCCTATTGTACACCCAAATCCTCACTGAAATGACCAAAAGAATACAAAAATAAAAAAACAAATACCTTAGGGTTGGAAAATAGGGATGAATAATTCATACCTGCTACAAACTCTAGGGATGTCTGTTAGATATACTGCACGTGGGCACAGGTAAAGATAAATCACCAAAACCAACCTGCCATTTTCCTCCTTTAAGGTAGCCAGTATTTCAGAGAGCAAGTCGAGGCGATCCAAGGTGTTCCTCATGATACAGACAAGAAGCAGACCTCCAAGAATTTCTTTTGCTATGAGAGCTCAACAAATTCAAAAGCAGCTGTGACTGGATCTGCTGGAGTTTTTAAGCTGCTATTTCAACTGGAAAAATGTAAACAAAAACACCAGGGATGAAGGCTAGGTTATATTTTGTATGGAGAACATGTCAAACAGAAACTTATATTCAAAAAATTGGTCCATCCTTCTACTTGATGTGAAAGTGATGAAGCTATAATAATGAAAGCACCTAATAATCAATGTTTTGGTGCAACAATGACCAGAAAGCATGACTTCAGAAACAAACTTAAATATATGTGAGTTTTATTAATTTCTCTTAGCTCCTGTTTCCTTGGTTGTAAAGCAGAGATAATGATGATGACATAACACATAATACAAGATACTAAAAGCATTATAATTTTTAAGCAGGCTAATGCATATTAAATGATTAACACAACAAGCACCAATAATTCCTAGCTTTAGGATTACTATTACCAAAGTATTACTTTGATATGATGAAGTTGGAATTTTAAATCACTTAGGAAATGATACTACAATATTAAGAATTTGAGAGAAAATGAGTTTGACTGTTACTTTCTAAATTACTTCCTACAATTGATAGTGAATAGTTACCCTCAGGAAAAGTCTTTTTCAGAAAACACCAAAGACACAATACATAGAGGCATTATTTGATTTGCTGCACAGAAATAAAAATAAAAATTTTTAATCAGTCAAAAACATATTAAGCAAAACTTAATGACAAACCAAAATGTGGTGAAAATATTCACAACATAATTGGGAATTTAAGTGTTTATAAAACATACACAGAACTTACTATTTAATAAGAAAAATATAAACACATTGCTTAAAAATCCAAATATATTTTTTAATTTCTTAAAAAAGAAATTAAGTAATGCCTGAATGCATTCAATAAATATTCGTTTAGTACTTGCTCAGTAAACATCGTATACCTACTATTGGGATTATAGGCCGGAGCCACTGTGCCTGGCCCCTCCCACCTTCTGTAGTCTCCAACGTCTATTATTCCACTCTACATATCCATGGTACCCATTGTTTAACTCCCAGTCAAAACTGAGAATACATGACATTTAACTTTTTGTTTCTGAGTTATTTCATTTAGGATAATGGCCTCCAACTCCCTATTTACATATATTTGAATTTTTAAAATTTTTATTTATTTGGGGGATACAAGTACAGGTAGTTTTGAGTTGAGTTGTGTCTCTCAAAAAATGTGTTGAGATCCTAATCCAGAATAGCTGTGAATGTGATATTTAGAAATAGGATCTTTACAGAAGTAATGAAGTTCAGATGATATCATTAGGATGCATCCTAATCCAATATAACTGGTGTCCTTATAAGAAGAGAAACGCACAGACACACACTGTGTGATGATGGAAGCAGAAATGGAAGTGATGTACCTATAAGCCACCGAATGCCAAGGATTGCTGGGAATACAAGAAGCTAAGAAAAAGGCATGGAACAGATTCTGCCCTAGAGCCTTCAGGGATAGGATGGCCCTGCTAACATCTTGATTTTGTTTTTCTAATCTCTGGAACTGGGAGAAAATAAATAGATGTTGTTATAAGCAACCCAGTTTGTAGTACTTTACCACAACAACCCTAGGAAGTGAATATGTTCCATGAATAATTACTGAATAATAAATGAACAGATTTTTTCTACATGACCCCCAGGGATAAATTCAGGACTAGTGACTGGATTTTAGAGGAAGAAGAGTCTTGCCTCTTCCTATTACGAAGAATTTGTATGAAGAAAATTCAAGACATAGGTTGCTATTTGGACACTATTCTAAAATCCATAGTTCTAAAATATAATTTTTATTTTGTATAAACAAAATAGGTAATCATTATTTGGATATATAAGATTTGCAATGTAAAACCCACTGCAATGAATGTAAGAAAAAGCCAGATGTTATGGTTTTAGCGAAGTTAGGTAATAATAGCACCATCTACTGGTATATGAACAATACTATGACTGATAATATTTGTGCAAGTTGTTTGGAACAGCACATAATAGGTATTCAATAAAAGTTGGTTTTCATTCCTTTCCTCTTGCTAGAAGGTAAAATAATAATAAAAAACTATTAATGTCTTGAAGTTTCCAAATTTAATTTATTTAAAGTAAATCTCTATATGTGCAAAGGTAATGAATGAAATACACAAAATTCATTCAGCTTTAGATGTAGTATATCTGATTAGGGTAGAAAGGATTGTAGTTTGTGTACAACAGCGACAGAATATAAAATTATAATTCAATTAAATATATACTGCATACTTACTATGAGTCAAAAATAATGCAAAGTGGACATATAAATATGAATGAGTTATTTTTGATAACATTTTATTATTAGAATAAAAAGTAAGCTTGCTTCATCATGCTTGTGTAGAAGAAAACATTCAATAAAAATATATTTAACTGTAAATGTCTAATGTCTACAGGATTTAAACATTTTTCAAATGGCTAATCTGGCACTGACTCACCCTCAGGGTATAGATTAAACATATAACCACATACATATATTTTACCACTTATGATCCTACTCTGTTAAGAGATTGATTTTACATAAAATGTTCCCCACTTACCACAACTTTGCTGTTTTTTCCTCCACCACCTCTTCCAGGAAACATTTAGAGGCAATCATCATATTACATACTGTTACTAGTTTTTAACCTGAATCTTATGAAATAATAGACAACAAAATTATGTCTAATCCCCAGCCCAAATAACTCATGGGGAATGATTATGTTTGTGCTCTGTGCAAAGGTTAGCCTATTCTTTCGACAGTTTAAAAAATTACAGTCACAGATAGAAAAGAGCAGTGAATGGTATCTGTTTATTTAAAATATGCCCCTAAACCAGGCTGGAACCCAGAAATGTTCGGTATCCAGAAGTGTTTACTCAAATTCACAAATTTTTCAGACTGTGTCTGTACAGAGTTGCTGACTCAAGTAATCTGTTCTAACAGGCTTCTGTAGTACGCTTTGGGTTGCTCCATCATACTCTCAAAAGCAAGGAAATTTTTTTTTTTTTTTTTTTTTGTGAGAGAACATTTCTACACAGTGAAAAGTTTACTTCAATAATTCTGCCATTTGGAACTAAATAAGCTGCAAAACTGAAGTAGCAAAGTATATACTTAAACACTTACATAGTTTTTAGCTACACATTATAAATTCCCTTTTTGAAAAGTTCCCTTAATGAGGTCTCCCACACTATTCCACTTTCACCATGAAAAACTCTGAAAACAGCACAGTAATTAAAATACGGGTGAGAAAAAAAAATGGTTAAACAGATCTGACAGTTCTTTAAGGGTGTGTAAATTTCAATGCACATTTACTATATTGAGATATAATACACTGGTTTTAAAATCAAACAGGGAAAGATTCAAATCCTAACTCTGATATTCACTAATTAAATGCACCTTGGGAAGTTCACTTCATTTCCAGTAGTCTCATGTGTAAATTAGCGTAAGCAATATCTATATGCCAGCATTGTTGTAAGTGTTAAAGTAGACCCTACACATAAAGCATCTGTCACATAGGGACACTTAAATATTGAGCATCCCCCTTTCCTTTCTTGAGGAATAACTGGGGGAAGGGAGACAGGAGAACATTAGAAATTCAAAACATTAAAAATGTTCTTTGTATGATTTTGGCTGGCTTTCTCTCTCTTCTCTCTATCTCACTTTCTTTCTTTCTTCCTCCCTCCCTCCTTCCTCCCTCCCTTCTTCCCTTCCCTTGCCTTACCCTGCCTTCCCTTGCCTTCCCCTCCCTTCCCTTCTTCCTTTCCTTTCTTTTCTTTTTTCTCTTCTTCTTTTCTTTCCTGTTCTTTATATTGGACAATGTATAGAGTTGGATCCGGGGACAGTCAGGTACCCTCTGTGCCTTTTATTCATTTAATTTTTGATAGAAATTATATGACTATAAAATAGACTACATTTTTTCAGATATATCTGAGATTAAGTGAAGGATGGGTGAATGCAATTGCACTGAAATATTTCACAGTTCAACAATTTCAAAAGCATGTTCGCACATAATCCTACCCACACCATTATGTGTCTGCAGTAATACATGAATATTTGAGGAAGAACCAGGTACATTGCTAGGCTTGGTATAAGAATATCTGGCAAGCAGAGTTAGGGTAATTTAAGCATTCCAGTCATCATATAGGCCTCCTGACGGAAAGCTGTAAGTGGACAGTGTCAACATCAGAAAACTGCTGAGGAAAATAAAGACAAACCTAGGGGTATTGTCATCCTTGGTTTCTCTCCAAGTGCATGGGCTTACACAAATTTGAAATATATCATTAAAAAAATAGTGATTAAGCACCAACTTTGTGCCAGACTGTATGGTTACTAGCTGGAATATGGCAGTAAACGAAGTTACTGTGGTTCCTGCAGTCATGGATCATACCGGCCATTCTAGTGTAAGAAAGCTAGTTCTTATAAAGGTGATTAGGACAATAACAATAAAAGAAGACTGGATAAACCCATGAACATACCTGAGGGTGAGTAGACATCCACTGAAGATGCCTAAAATATCTGATGACAATTATGCCTTTGCAATAAAATGGTATATGAATGTGTAGCCACAACTATCATTTAAATGGGTAAACCACGAAGTTTAGAACGGCTGAAAAATATCCTGAATATAAAACCTTCTACATAATAGATATCTTATTTAGGTGATTCTTGAAATCACTTAAATAAGTGATCATAGTTTGTTTACAATTTAGAATTCTCATTTTCTGGAAACCTAATTTCACAAAACCAGGATTCCAAGCATGAATATCTTTATAGTTGGCTTTTTTTTTTTTTTTTTTTTTTTTTTTGATGGGGATTCACCATATTGGCCAGGCGTATCTCGAACTCCTAACCTCATGAACTGCCTGTGTCAGCTTCCCAAAGTGCTGGGATTAAAGGCATGAGCCACCACGCCCGGCCGGGACCTCATACTTAACACATCCAGCTCAGAGCTCATAATTTGTGCCTGGATGGTTCCTCCCCAGGTGTTTATTTTATTTTATATACATATATTTTTTTTGCACTTTAGGTTCTGGGGTACATGTGCAAAACATGCAGGACTGTGCCATAGGTACGTACATGGCAATGTGGTTTGCTGCCTCCATCCCCGTCACCTATGTCTGGCATTTCTCCCCATGTTATCCCTCCCCAATCTCCCCACCCCCTGCTGTCCCTCCACTATTCCCCAAACAACAGACCCCAGTGTGTGATGCTCCCCTCCCTGTGTCCATCTGTTCTCATTGTTTAACACCTGTCTATGAGTGAGAACATGCAGTGTTTGATTTCTCTTCTTGTGTCAGTTTGCTGAGAATGATGGTTTCCAGATTCATCCATGTCCCTACAAAGGACACAAACTCATCGTTTTTTTATGGCTGCATAGTATTCCATGGTGTATATGTGCCACATTTTCCTTGTCCAGTCTATCATCAATGGGTAGTTGGTTTGATTCCAGGTCTTTGCTATTGTAAACAGTGCCACAGTGAACATACTTGTGCATGTGTCTTTATAATAGAATGATATACAGTCCTTTGGATATATACCCAGTAATGGGATTACTGGGTCTAATGGAATTTCTGATTCTAGGTCCTTGAGGAATTGCTACACTCTCTTTCACAGGGGTTGAACTAATTTACACTCCCACCAACAATGTAAAAGTGTTCCTATTTCCCCACATCCTCTCCAGCATCTGTCTCCAGATTTTTTAATGATCACCATTCTAACTGGTGTGAGATGGTATCTCAATGTGGTTTTGATTTGCATTTCTCTGACAACCAATGATGATGAGCATTTTTTCACATGTTTGTTGGCCTCATAAATGTCTTCTTTTGAAAAGTGTCTGTTTATGTCCTTCACCCACCTTTGAATGGTTTTGTTTTTTTTTTTCTTGTAAATCTGTTTTAGTTCTTTGTAGATTCTGGATATTAGCCCTTTGTCAGATGGGTAGATAGCCAAAATTTTTCCCATTCTGGTGGTTGCCGGTTCACTCTAATGAGTGTTTCTTTTATTGTACAGAAGCTCTGGAGTTTAATTAGATCCCATTTATCTATTTTGGCTTCTGCTGCCAATGCTTTTGATGTTTTAGTCACAAAGTCCTTGCCTATGCCTATGTCCTGAATGGTTTTTCCTATGTTTTCTTCTGGGGTTTTTATGGTGTTCGGTCTTATGTTTAAGTCTTTAATTCATCTGGAGTTAATTTTAATGTACGGTGTCAGAAAGGGGTCCAGTTTCTGTTTTTGGCTCATGTCTAGCCAGTTTTCCCAACACCATTTATTAAACAGGAAATCCTCTCCCCATTGCTTGTTTTTTGTCACGTTCGTCAAAGATCAGATGGTTGTAGATGTGTGGCGTTGCCTCCAAGGCCTCTGTTCTGTTCCATTTGTCCACATCTCTGTTTTGGTACCAGTACAATGCTGTTTTGATTACTGTAGACTTGTAGTATGGTTTGAAGACAGGTAGCGTGATGCCTCCAGCTTTGTTCTTTTTGCTTAGAATTGTCATGGCCATGCAGGCTCTCTTTTGCTTCCATATGAAGTTTAAGGTGGTTTTTTCCAGTTCTGTGAAGAGGGTAATAGGTAGCTTGATGGGGATAGTGTTGAATCTATAAATTACTTTGGGCAGTATGGCCATTTTCACAATATTGATTCTTCCTAACCATGAGAATGGAAGGTTTTCCCATCTGTTTGTGTCCTCTCTTATTTCCTTGAGCAGCGATTTGTAGTTCTTCTTGAAGAGGTCCTTTACTTCTTTCGTTAGTTGTGTTCCTAGGTATTTTACTCTCTCTGTAGCAATTGTGAATGGGAGTTCATTCTTGATTTGGCTCTCTTTAAGTCTGTTATTGGTGTATAGGAATGCTTGTGATTTCTGCACATTGATTTTGTATCCTGAGACTTTGCTGAAGTTGCTTGTCAGTTTCAGGAGATTTTGGGCTGAGATGATGGGATCTTCTAAATATACAATCATGTCGTCTGCAAATAGAGACAATTTGACTTCCTACTTTCCTAACTGAATATATTTTATTTCTTTTTCTTGCCTGATTGCTCTGGCTAGAACTTCCAATACTATATTGACTAGGAGTGGTGAGAGAGGGCACCCTTGTCTAGTGCCAGATTTCAAAGGGGATGCTTCCAGTTTTTGCCCATTCAGTATGATATTGGCTGTGGGTTTGTTATAAATAGCTTTTATTAGTTTGAGATATGTTCCATCAATATCTAGTTTATTGAGAGTTTTTAGCATAAAGGCTGTTGAATTTTGTCAAAGGCCTTCTCTGTATGTATTGACATAATCATGTAGTTTTTGTCTTTGGCTCTGTTTATGTGGTGGATTATGTTTATAGACCTGAGTATGTGGAACCAGCCTTGCATCCCTGGGATGAAGCCTACTTGATCATGATGGAAAAGCTTTTTGATGTGCTGTTGCAATCAGTTTGCCAGTATTTTATTGAAGATTTTTGCATCTATGTTCATCATGGATATTGGCCTGAAGTTTTCTTTTGTTGTTCAGTCTCTGCTGGGTTTTGGTATCAGGATGATGTTGGTCTCATAAAATGATTTGGGAAGGATTCCCTCCTTTTGGATTGTTTGGAATAGTTTAAGAAGGAGTGGTACCAGCTCCTCTTTGTATATCTGGTAGAATTTGGCTGTGAGCCCATCTGTACTTGCACTTTTTTGGGTGGTAGGCTATTAATTGCTGTCTCAACTTCACCGCTTGTTATTGGTCTATTCAGGGTTTTGTCTTCTTCCTGGTTTAGGTTTGGGAGGATGCAAGTGTTCACGAATTTATCCATTTCTTCCTGGTTTACTGGTTTATGTGCATAGAGTTGTTTATAGCAATCTCTGTTGGTAGTTTGTACTTCTGTAGAATCAGTGGTGATATCCCCTCTGTAATTTTTAAAACACCAGCTCCTGGATTTATTGATTTTTTGAAGGTTTTTTTTTTGTGTGTGTCTGTATCTCCTTCAGTTCTGCTCTGATCTTAGTTATTTCTTGTCTTCTGCTAGCTTTTGAGTTTTTTTGAACTTGCTCCTCTAGGTCTTTCAATTTTGATGATAGGGTGTTGATTTTAGATCTTTCCTCACTTCTCTGGTAGGCATTTATTGCTATAAATTTTCCTCTAGACACTGCTTTAAATGTGTCCCAGAGATTCTGGTATGTTGTGTTTTTGTTCTCATTGGTTTCAAAGAGCATCTTTATTTCTGCCTTCATTTCATTGTTTATTCTGTCAAAATTCAGGAGCCAGTTGTTCAGTTGCCATGAAATTGTGAGGTTCTGAGTTAGTTTCTTAATCCTGAGTTCTAATTTGATTGCACTGTGGTCTGAGAGACTGTTTGTTATGATTTCTGTTCTTTTGCATTTGCTGAGGAGTGATTTACTTCCAATTATGTGGTCAATTTTAGAGCAGGTGTGATGTGGTGCTCAGAAGAATGTATATTCTGTGGATTTGGTGTGGAGAGTTATGTAAATGTCTATTAGATTTGCTTGGTCCTGATCTGAGTTGAAGTCCTGGATATTCTTGTTAATTTTCTGTCTTGTTGATCTGTGTAATATTGACAGTGGAGTGTTCTAGTTTCCCACTATTATTGTGTGAGAGTCTAAGTCTCTTTGTAGGTCATTAAGAACTTGCTTTATGTATCTGGGCGCTCTTGTCTTAGGTGCGTATATATTTGGGATCATTAGCTCTTCTTGTTGCATTGATCCTTTTACCATTATGTAATGCCCTTCGTCTCTTTTGATCTTTGTTGGTTTAAAGTGTATTTTATCAGAGAGCAGGATTGCAACGCCTGATTTTTTTTTTTTTTTGCTCTCCATTTGCTTGGTAAATCTTCCTCCATCCCTTTATTTTGAGCCTATGTGTGTCCTTGCAGGTGAGATGGGTTTCCCGCATACAGCACACTGATGGTTTTTGACTTTTTATCCAATTTGCCTGTCCGTGTCTTTTGATTGGGGCTTTTAGCCCATTTACATTTAACGTTAATATTGTTACGTGTGAATTTGATCCTGCCATTTTGATGCTAGCTGGTTGTTTTGCCGATTAGTTGATGCAGTTTCTTCATTGCATCAATGCTTTTTATCATTTGCTATGTTTTTGGAGTGTCTGGTACTGGTTGTTCTTTTCTATGGTTAGTGTTTCTTTCAGGAGCTCCTGTAAGGCAGGCCTGGTGATGACAAAATCTCTCAGCATTTGATTGTTCATAAAGGATTTTATTTCTCCTTCGCTTATGAAGCTTAGTTTGGCTGGATATGAAATTCTAGGTTGAAAGTTCTTTCCTTTAAGGATATTGAATATTGGCCCCCACTCTCTTCTGGCTTGTAGGTTTTCTGCCAAGAGATCTGCTGTGAGTCTGATGGGCTTCCCTTTGTGGATAACCCAACCTTTCTCTCTTGCTGCCCTTAGCATTTTTCCCTTCACGTCAATCCTGGCGAATCTGATAATTATGTGCCTTGGGGTTGCTCTTCTTGAGGAATATCTTTGTGGTGTTCTCTGTATTTCCTGGACTTGAATATTGGCCTACCTTGCTAAACTGGGGAAGTTCTCCTTTATAATATTCTGAAGAGTGTTTTCCAAATTAGATTTATTCTCTCTGTCACATTCAAGTACACTTATCAAAAGTAGATTAGGTCTCTTCACATAATCTCATATTTCTTGGAAGGTTTGTTCATTTCTTTTCACTCCTTTTTCTCTAATTTTACTTTCTTGTTTTATTTCATTGAGTTGATATTCAATCTCTAATACCCTTTCTTCTGCTTGGTCGATTCAGCTACTGAAACTTTTATATGCTTCATGAAGTTCTTGTTATGTGTTTTCAGCTCCATTAATTCATTTATACTCTTCTCTAAGCTGTTTATTCTCATTAGCATTTCGTCAAACCTTTTCTCAAGGTTCTTAGTTTCTTTGCATTGGGTTAGAATGTGTTCGTTTAGCTCAGAGAAGTTTGTTATTACCCATCTTCTGAAGCTTGCTTCTGTCAATTCATCAGATTCATTTTCCATCCAGCTTTGTTCCTTTGCTGGTGATGAGCTGTGATCCCTTGAAGGAGGAGAGGCATTCTGATTTTGGGTGTTTTCATCCTTTTTGAGCTGGTTTCTTCCTATCTTTGTGGAATTTATTTACCTGTGGTCTTTGTAGTTGGTGACTTTCAGATGGGGTCTCTGAGTTGATGTCCTTATTGTTGATGATAAAATTATTTCTATATTTTTTAGTTTTCCTTCTAACAGTCAGGCCCCTCTGGTGTAGGACTGCTGGAGGTCCACTGCAGACCCTGCTTGCCTGGGGAACACCTGTGGTGGCTGCAGAACACTAAGGGTTGCTGCCAGTTTCTTCTTCTGTTATCTTTGTCCCAGAAGGAAATCCACCAGATGTCAGCCTGAGCTCTCCTTTATGAAGCGACTCTTTGGATATATGGGGGTCAGGGAGCTGCTTGAGGATACAGTCTGTCCCTTATAGGAGCTCAAGTGCTGAGCTGTGAGTTTCGTTGTTCTGTTCAGAGCTGCTGGACAGGTACATTTAAGTCTGCTGCAGCGGAACTCATAACCGCCTTTTCTCCCAGGTGCTGTCCTGGGAATGTGGAGCTTTATTATAAGTTCCTGACAAGCTGCTGCCTTTTTTCAGAACTGCCCTGCCCAGCAAGTAGGTATCCTAGACACAGTCTGCCAGCAGAGTTGTTGCTGAGCTGCCATGGACTTTGCCCAGCTGCTGTATGAACTTCCTTGTGGTTTTGTTTATAGAAGTATAGTTAGAACTGCCTCTGTAATGGCAGACTGCCTCAGTAATGGCGGACTGCCTCTGTGGTGGCGGACTGCCTCTGTAGTGGCAGACTGCCTTTGTAGTGGTGGACTGCCTTGGTAATGGTGGACTGCCTCAGTAATGGCAGACTGCCTCGGTAGTGGTGGGCTGCCTCAGTAATGGCAGATGTCCTTCCCCCAACAGAGCTGGACCGTCCCATGTCCAGCTGTGCTTGCTGCAAACATCTCAATCCAGAGTGTTTCAGATTGCTGGCCTTTATGGGGGTGGGACCAGCAGAGCCAGATCACCTGACTCCCTGTTTCAGATCTCTTTTTTCAGTTGAATTGGCGGCCCTGTCTCCCAGGAGTTCCAGGCACCAGTTGAAATGGCCACCCAGATTTCTGTGAGTTTTTCTGTGGAGACCCACTGTGCAGGCTGCAACAGCCTCGCTGGAAACTTGTGGCACTTTTCAGCCTGGGATTCTCCTGGTCTGTGGGCAGTAATAACTCGTCTGCAAATGCGGTGTTCACTCACCCTCTGCGTTGTTCTCGCTGGGAACTGCACTCCAGAGCGGTTCCCGTTTGGCCATCTTGGATCCGCGACTTTCTAAGTTGGCTTTTTAAAGATAAAATACCTAGATGATTTGGCAAGGCATGATATATCTGATGTCTCTGTTTTCCGGTTTTGAATTGTCAAGTGTGTTAACTGACATCAAAAGACACAGCATCAGACTTGAAGTAACAGAACTACAGCTTGTAAAATTAAGGGAGGATAATATCAAGAATATTTAGGTATATCAAATAGAGTAGCCTTTCTAGGCAGAATAAGATCAATACAAATTTAAATCAATGTGAGTCTTTCTCTCGCTGTAATCCACAGGCTCATTTATCGCTGTCTGCCAATTATTGAAAGGACCTTACCTGGCTTTTCAATGCTTCTAGTCATTTCTCAATGTTCTAAATTTTTTTTTCTACTTAGCCTGAGAAGAATTATAAAAAATTATATTTGCATAACTGCATCCTGTGTTGTCAGCATGAAATACCTACAGATATCTTTTTTCCAATTAGAAATAAGTAATTTTCTAAATTATTTTAAAAATAAAAACTCTCCTTTAAAAAAAAACAACTTCTAGATAGCCATGGTTTGAATTTAAATATGAAAATCTTTTTGCTTCAAAGTTTATCCCCCAAACATGCAAATTTTGTAAACTGATTTCTGATACAAGTAGCTTCTGGAAATGCTAGTCTTTATCTATCAACATAATTATTAATAATAACAAGTGTATGGGAGGCCAAGGTGGGTGGATCATGAGGTCAGGAGTGCAAGATCAGCCTGACCAACATGGTGAAACCTTGTCTCTACTAAAAATACAAAAAAATAGCTGGGTGTGGTGGTGGACACCTGTTATCCCAGCTACTCAGGAAGCTGAGGAAGGAGAATCACTTGAACCTGGGAGGCAGAGGTTGCAGTGAGCCAAGATCACACCACTGTACTCCAGTTTGGGCGGCAGTGTGAGACTGCATCTCAAGAAATAAATAAATAAATAAAATAAAATAACAAGTCATCATTTTTCAGGGACATGTTAGAAATAAGGTAGGTGTTCTCATTTTTCTGTTGAGGAAACTTGGGCCCAGGGCAGACAAGAATAAGGGTCTGAACCTAAGTCTCTTACTTCAAAATTCATATACTTGCCCAAAAAAGTTTTGTTTTGACCAAAAATTTAAATGAGTGCTTGCATGTTATTTGAAATACTTTCATGGTATATTTATCAAGTTTCAGTCATTATAAGAAATAGACTCCAAAAACATCGAACAGGGATATTTTTTCTGGCAGGATTATGGTTTAGTTTCACTATCTTTATCACCATCAAAGAATAAACATCAAAATCTTATGCATAAACAGCAAGGTAGATCTTGCCCTCTAGAAATTGTGGTAATATAAAAGCAATATAATTCATACTGCTTATAGTGTTTTTAAAATAAAAAACTTCATAGCTGCACTTACTATTCACACATATCCATACATGTGTGTATACATAGAAATTACTTTAGTAATTATGAAATTTATACTTAAGTATTTATGTATCTCAAATAGGATGTCACTAATGAATATTTTTCCTTAAAACATTTCTATTTATAAATATAAAATATTTCTTTATCTTTGTCTAAATGTTCATTCAACATCCAACCAAATTGTTATTGTTAGTTAAATTTTGAAAAGGGAGTCTTTCTCTGATGAATAGCATTAGAATGTTCTCAGTTGGTATGCTCTGATTGCAAGAAATAGAAAACAACTCTGATTATCTTGGGCAAAAAAGAAAGTTAAAGGACATAGTTGGCTCCCAGAGGTGAAAGAAAAGTTGAAGAATCCATCTCAAAAAGAATGGGAATCAGGGCAGCTTCAGGAAATGAGGGACACTGTCTTTAGGGGGCAACCTCTCCAATGAATCAGCATTAATCACATACTCTTTTTGGTCGCTTAGCTCACAATTAATATTCCAGAGAGAGAGAGAGAGAGAGAGAGAGAGAGAGAGACAGAGAGAGAGAGCATAATTTGCTTCCTTTGGGGCACAGGTCAATTTGCTGACAAGGGAGTTTAAAGTACTTTAACTCCCCACTTACAGATTATACACAATCAGGAATAAATAATTTCCTCAGGACAAAGTAGGGATGTCTTACCCAAAGAAGGGTTAATGAGTACTGGGAGGCCAAAATAAATAAACAAAAATAAAAATCCCAATATAATAATTGTACCATGTAATTTTCTTAGATTTTTTATTTATTTTATTTATTTATTTATTTATTTATTTTTTAATATGTATACTTTTTATTGCATTTTAGGTTTGGGGGTACATGTGAAGAACATGCAAGATTGTTACATAGGTACACACATGGCAATGTGTTTTGCTGCCTTCCTCCCCATCACGTATTTCTCCCCATGCTATCCCTCCCCAACTCCCCACCCCCCGCTGTCCCTCCCCTTTTTCCCCCCGACAGACCCCAGTGTGAGATGCTTCCCTCCCTGTGTCCATGTGTTCTCATTGTTTTAAAATAAAGGGATCAAGATTTGCTCTTCTTAATACTAAATTTCTATTAGTATTTCTATATATTTCTATATAGTATTTCTATATAGTCATGGATCAGTTAATGATGGGGATAAATTCTGAGAAATGTGTCATTAGGTGATTTCATCATTGTGCAAACATTATGGAGTGTGCAAACATTATGGAGTGTATGTACACAAATCTAGATGGTATAGGCCACTTCACACGTAGGCTTCATGGTAAAGCTTATTGCTCCTAGGCTACCAACCTGTATAACTTGTTACTGTACTAAATACTGAAGGCAATTATAACACAATGGTTAAGTATTTGTGTATCTAAACATAGAAAAGGTACAGTAGAAATATAGTATTATAACCTTATGGGTCCACCATCCTATATTCAGTCCAACGTTGGCTGAAAGGTCACATGAATGTATTTTGACAGTCGTATTTTTTAACCAAAAATAAAAACAGTGACTTTTTAGATGTACTTAACATTTTCAATGCTACCAAAATAAGGAAATGATAAATTCCTATAATCATTTTGCATTTTCAGCATCTACAGAAGAGATCTTAAATTTCAAAATGTAAGTTTTTATTTACAAACTACATTTTTTTTTTAATGTGGGAAAAACTCCCACAGTCATCTAGGAACTAATTTTATTTCTTTTTTTTCCTGTCCTTCTCTCCCCAGCCTCTTACACACCCAATTTGGCGGATTTTTTTTTTCATATATAACTTCTGAGAAAACCATAGTTTTTTGTGTTGCATGTTATGTTTTTAGTGTCAGCATCTAAAGCTTCTTATTCAGATGCTCATCATTACCAACGTTTCTAGAAAATATTTTACTTTAAAAATAAAAATCATTTGACCTTAGTATATTCAACTTCACTTTTTAAAAGCTTTTTTTGTGTCAACTCAGGGTTCTTTTCTTTTTAGCAACTCCTGTGAACTTTCTAACTCTGAAACCTATTCAGAAGAATGTATCTATTTTTACCATCTGTCTGTCTCACATTGTATTATTGGGAAAGAACTTTTCAGTATGAATTTCATGAGATGAAGCGGGTGACTAATTCCCATCACAGGATTGCAGGGTGACTTTCTTAGCACTTCTTCCCCTGATTTCTGAGGATTCCTCTGCTCTGTGTTTTGTTGCTCTACCTCAACTGCTATTTAGAAAAGGTTTAACATAAATGCAGAGTTAATTTTTAAAATACTGACTTTTTGGAGTGGGTGCTTCTTGGGTGCAGGTGATGTTCTGTTTCTTGATCTAGGTTCTGGCTACATGCCTGTGTTTTACTTGTTTTGTGAAAGTTCATTCAGCTGTGTACTTATGATCTGTGCACTTTTTCTCAATTAAAATGTACTAGAAACGTACTGCTTAAAGAGAAAAATCACTTTGTGTTCAATTTCAGTTATATTCTGGCCCATTTTGTCATTGAGGCATTCATTATTTTTTAATTGATCTATCAGAGCTCTTCCAGCAATTCAAGTCAAAATCCTTGGAGTCATCCTTGACTCCTCTCTTTTTCTTACACTGACCTTCAATCTGTAGGCAAATATTTTCAGCAGCACCTTCAATATAAATCCATAATCCTACCACTTCTCCCCACTTCACTGCTACCACCTAGCCAAGCCAATGTCATCTTTTGCATAGATTCTTGCAAGGCCAAGGAAATGGTCTCCCTTCTCCCATACTGCCCTTATCCCTCATTCGGTCTATAGAGCACACAGCAGCCAAAGAGATTCTGTCCAACTGTAGGACAAATTATGATTCCTCTGCTCCTAACTCTCCAGAGCCTTCACATTTTACTCCAAATAAAAGCCAAGATCATTACTGTGACTCACAGGGTCCTGTACAATTGGTCCAGGTGACCTCTCTGATAACTCTTACTACTCATTTTTCATTCACTCTGCCTCACCAAGGTGGCCTCTTTGCTCCTCTTTCAACACAGTAGACAGTCTCCATATCAAGTTCTTTGCAATCACAGTTCCCTATGCATGGAAAGCTCTTCCTCAAGATATTCATTCACATGGCTTTCTCTTCTCATTTTAGGTCTTAATGCAAATGTGACTTCATTGAGACCTTCTGTCACGACTGTAAGATTGCAACTGTTTCCCTCCAGTGTTCCCTATGTCCTTTCCCTGCTTTACTTTTAGACGTATGACCATTTAATATGATATATATATATATATATATTTCCTTATATACAGAAAAATATAAATATAGATATAGATACAGGCAGCTCTCCATATCCATGGGTCTCAGGTCTGTGAATTCAGCCAACCCAGATTCAACCACTGCAGATTCAGCCAACTGAGGATTAAAAATATAAAGATAAAAATAAATAATAATTCAACAATAAAAATAATACAAATAGAATAATATAACAACAACTTACATAGCATTTATACTGTATTAGGTATTAAAAAGCAATCTAGAGATGATTTAAAGTATCTGAGAGGATGGGTATAAGTTACATGCAAATATCACACCTTTTTACATAGGGGCTTGAGTATCTGCAGACTTTACTATCTGCAAGGGTCCTGGAACCAATCCCATTTTAGATACTGTGGGCTGACTGTACATATATGTACAGACACAGTCAATAATAGATTGTATTATATATTTTTAGTAATCCTTTGCCAGCCATGAGAATTGCATTTCTGAAAAACAATATGATTATTAAAACCATGGTTAGTAATAACAAGGTCTCAGAAAATAGATGATACATTTTTTAAATTATCAAAATAATATTGCATATGTAGATTTAAAACATAGTAAATAGAAGTAATAGAAGGCATCTGCTTCCAAACACCAAAGATTAACCAGCAATAAAATCCTGCCCTCAGGCAGTCCTTCTAAATTTTCTCCAATTGTTCAAAAAATATTGCTGAGGCTTTCTGTTCCACTAAGGAGGTTCTTCTACAAGTTTTCATTTCTGTAGACAACTGTACCTGTTTACATTTTTTGTATCAGCTCTTATTGAAATACAACTTTTATGGGTTTACATATGAATTGTTTCTTGTTTCCCAATTATTGGTGGGGAATTAATGGTGCTTTAGGAAACATATAGTAGGTTGTGGCTATTTTTTTGATAAAATAGAATAAAATAAAACTAAACACTAATTCGCACTAATGTTATGAGTACGAATCCTGAACATCAAAGGTAAATATTACTTTATGAAACTTTTGTTTCAGTTGTGTGTGTGTGTGTGTGTGTGTGTTTGTGGGTGTATTGGGATCATGATATGCAATAAATTTCCTATTGAGGTTTAGCAGCTAAAAAATTTGAAATACATTGTTCTAAGCACATTTGCTGCCTCAACCCACCCAGAAACTTGCATATATTGTATTAGCATTTGCTTTAACCAATAAAATAGTCACACATTTACTTGGAGATAAAAGGTAGGAAAATCCAACATTTCTAAGAATCTGAACACTGCCAGTGTAAAACATATTATTTACAGAAAAAAAGGTTTCAGTGGCCAGAATGGTAATCACTGATTCAATTAGAACTTCCTTTTCTTGGATTGCATTTCCTATGATAAATTGAACTATGTAGGGTCTTTTAAAATCCCAAGTACAAAATGAAATACTGTGTATATATTTGCTTCAATTTTCAGAGATAACTACATAACTCTACAGCATTCTGCATTCATTTCAGAGCTCTAATCCAAATCCAAATTCACATTCTCTTCCCTTTAGACTGCCATTAACATGAGCATGAGTGGTTCAGAAACAAAATATGTCTGATTAGGGTTTGCTGATCCACTCACAAATGCCTCCTGTAGCTCTAACAAGTGATAGTATCTCTCACCCTGAATCCAACCACTTTCCAGCAATGTAGAAACATGATGAGATTATTTCATTTGAGGGAACATCCACCTGTTTCATTTTCTTTACTTTACCCCTACCAAATTTTACATATTACAAAAAATTAACATTAACCTAGATCTATTTAGGATAAGCCACTGGAAATAGCTATTATTTGATCATTCTACAAAAGCATGAGTTTTATGTGGTTTAACAGAAAAGTTGGGTATATTCAGTTATGGTAGAAATCTATTAAAAAATTATGTTCAGGAATGTGAAGATTGGAATGAGGACATTTGAGTGATCTAGAAAGCAGATAACTCCATGGGGATGTCTACGATTTCTATGATACTAGCACTTAATACACTTGTGTTATTATTGATCTCTTCAATACTACACTTACTGAGTACCTATAGGGTGCTCAAACACTTCCCTGGTGTTCAGGATAGAAAGATGAATAAGACGTAACTCATGACCTTAAGGAACCTGCAGTCCAATGGCCTATATTCCATTTGAATTTGAATGGAAGCATCAGCTTTAAAGTGTGTGCTACTGACTAATTATTACATTAAGAGATCCAGCTTCCTCTACTTTTATAATTAAATGCAATTTTTTGTTTCAAAAAGCAGTATTTGCTTATTACTAAAGAAATATTACAGAAGTGTCTAAGGTAGAAACTAAATTTTCTGTACTTGTGTCATCTATTGTTTGCAATGATAAGATATTTCAGTCTGACCATATTCTAGACAGTCTAAAGAATCATTAAGTGGCTATTTCGGAATAAGAATCTGGAATGTCTTGTCCTAAGAAAATACAAACAAGAAAGGACGTGAAGCCAACCAAGACCTTGTGCTGTCACAATATAAACATATATAATCAAGGAATGTCTGATGTTTCTGCTGGACAGATTTAAAAGAAAAGGAAGGTTTATTGAATAAACACAAAGAAGAACAATGAATTATCAAGAAAAAAAACAGTTCAGAAAATTTCTAATAAAAGATAACTGAAGATTAACTAATGGTACACATAGCACTCAGCCAAGGTTCAGAACTGACTCTTCCCATCCTGAAATCAAGCAGTAGAGAATGAAAAAACCAGAAGCCCCTCTGCAAAGTATTGCCATCTAGGTCAGAAGCCACCTAACTCTTCATGTACTCTGGGGCAAACAGTGCAGTGAGGATCAGCAGTGGTGAATTATCAAGAGAACATTTTAAAAAGTTTATTCCAGAGCATGCACCGTTCCCTTGCCAGCAGTAATAACTTATCTCTAGGACTAAGGGGAAGGGAAATAACTGAAAGGGATATAAAGGTAAGAAGTGAAACCATCTGCAGCAGTGGTTTTCAAACTTCTGCTCAGGATGTATTTATGTTCTTAAAAATTATGGAGATCCCAGAGAGCTTGTTCAAATCCATCATAACTATTGATATTTACCAATAATGAAACCAAGAAAAAGTTTAAATATTACTTAACTTAAAATAACAAGAATATATCGAGGGCATGTTGCCATAAATGATATATTTTTATGAAAAATAACCATTGGGTGACCTGTCTGCCTAGGTGTCTCATGCCCTGATATCTTGCAGTATATACCAAGAATGCAAGGGTCTGTTTGCTCTTGACCCAAGTTTTCTCATGGTAGCGAAGGTAGTAGGCAGCCTTGAGAGATAAGGCGGGGTCTCCTTCCAGGACAAAGAGCAGGCTTGCTTACTGCCTGCTAGAAACAGCAGGTTCTTCAAACTCAGACTTCCTCTCCTATCATGCAACCCACTGTGTGTGTTTGCATCTAGCTAGGTCCATCTGTGCCTCCCCTGAGGAACTGGTACTGACTGGGGGAAACAGGTGTAAACATATGGACACACTAGCTACAGGTTTTGTGATAACAGTCTTTCAACTCTGATACTGGAGACTTACATCTTTTGTTAGCCTCCAGTAAACTGTGGTAAGTTAATTTGTTAACTTGTAAATAGTGTAAAACCTCATACTCTGTATAGCTCTTGAAAATAACTATATTTTCAACAACAAAATGATGTAATGAGAAAAGTAGCATTAATTTTGGTTTTTTTTTGCAAATTTCTAATGTCTGGCTTAGTAGTAGAGAGCTGAGTTCTCATATCTGATTCAATTTCTTCTTACAATATGTTGTTTTGGTTGAAATATATGAGGAAAATCTGGTTTCACACAGACATATAGTTGGAAAAGAAACAAACTTGCGAACCCACTAAAAAGATTTCAGGATCTGAGTGGTCCTTACACCACACTTAGAGAATTGTTGATCTATTGCCACATAGTTTACTGTCTATATTTAGATGGTTTTGTTATCGAACAGTCTGTATTAACACGACTTAACTATGCCACAAAATTCTTGCTCTGGAAGATGAAGTTGTAAATAACTTTAGCATTTGTTTTGTTACTGTTATTAATTCTTTTGTAATTTATAATTTGTTACAAGAGTGTTCTGGAAATCTGCTTATCCAAATATTCAACCACTAAACTTGCCCCTGTCAGGGTAACAGATCATTCATGGTCTCATCAAAGGCTGTTTATTCTTCAAGACCAACTTCAAAACCCTTGCTTTGCTGGGTCCACCAATCCTAAACTATTATTTCGTAAACTTTGCTGCATCTCATTCAACCCTCATACCATATTGAAAGACCCACCTTAAACTAGACTCTCCAACTCTAACCAACAGCTGTCTTTCACCTTCTCTTCCTAAGTCACTACTAGAGCACAGTCAATACTAGTGACCTATCATAATGCAATAAGAAATAAACTTGGTTTTCCTTTATAAATGGGTTAGTCTGGTAGATGGTAATGGACAATCTGTTTTATATTTAGATCATTCTCTCTTCAATAAATAGGTCTCTGTTTTGAAAAACTAAGGATCGAATGTGCTTAACATGATCTTTTCTGCACGTTAGCAAGAAAAAGTCCTGGGGCCTTTCATTAAAAGGAGAAATCTTGGTATTCAATCTATCATTAAATTTCATAAAATTAGGGTTGCCATATTAAGCAAATATAAATACAGCACAGCCAGTTAAATATAAATTTCAAGGAAACAATAAATAATTTCAAATTATAATTGTGTCCCAAATATTCCAGGGTGTCCTATGTCTTATTAAGCAACCCTACATAAAATCTGTGCTGCAGGACTTGTGGCTCCATGTTAACAACAAAGATTTTTCTATTTCCTTATTATTCTTAATCTGAAAGATGCCAATCACTTTACAAAACTGAATACAATAGTTACTTTAGGTTTTTTAGTTTGATAGACAAATTATAGATGAAGTGTAAAAAAAGCAAAATTCCAAATAGATTTAAAAATTCTGACTTTATCAAAGAATTCTAAAACTTCGTTATTTTTAACTTCTTAGCACCAAATTGTAAGGCTTCAGCTACAACTGCTATCTGTCACAGTAGAATGACAGCTGGAATCAAAATATATATAGAAAGAGACATGGAATTGCAGACACTACGCATAGTATGTAAGAAGATAGCTGTGAGATTGGGGTGGAGATTTGGTGCCAAAGATGAGATTATTATACTTATAATAACAAGAGTCAGAGGTTTTCACGTCTTACAGGTCATGTATTGATGGGACATGAATCCTTAGTTTGGATTTCAGGACATAAATATGTTATAGCTAATGTTCAATCCTATGCTAATCTACAATATTCAATGAGATGACCTAATTTTCAAGGCAGTGAAGAACAAGAACAATCTTCAGACTGCTCTGTGATAGTACTATAATTCTGCATAACATAATTTTTTGAGAATTGATCTTTTATGTAGTCTAGTGACAGAAAAAAATAGAGTCACGTGTCATTTAAGGATGAGGGTACATTCTGAGAAATGTGTTGTTAGGTGGTTTTGTTGTTGTGTGACCATCATAGAGTATACTTACACAAACATAGAGGTATAGCCTACTACACATGTAGGCTGTACGGTACAGCCTGTTGCTTCTTGTGGCCTAGGAACAACAGGCTATACCATACAGCCTACATGTGTAAACATGTTTCTGTACTAAATACCGTGGGCAGTTGTAACATGATGATAAATACTTGTGTATTCAAACATATCTAAACATAGAAAAGCAACAGTAAAAATATGGTATAAAAGATTAAAAATGGTATACATGTACAGGGCACTTACTGAGAATGGACATTGCAGGACTGGAAGTTGCTCTTGGTGAGTGAGTGAGTGAGTGGTGAGTGAACGTGAAGGATTGGGCTATTACTCTACACAAGTACAGACTTTATAAACACTGAACTCTTAGGCTACACCAAATTTATTTTTAAATTTTCTCTTTCTTCAATAATAGGTTAACTTTAACTTACTATAATTTTTCAATTTGAAAACTTAAAAATTTTTAAGTTTCTTACTTTTCTGTAATAATACTTTGCTTAAAACACAAACATATTGTACAGCTGTATAAAAATAATTTCTTTCTTACATCCTTATTCCATAAAATACTTTATTAAACATTTTACCTTTTAAACGATTTTGTTAAAAACTAAGACACAGGCACACAAGTTAACCTAAGCTGAAGGATGTGCCTGTGGGTGTCTTACAGTTAACTTAAAAAAAAAATAAGTAGAAGGAGTATATTCTAAAATAATGATAAAAAGTATAGTATAATAAATACATAAGCCAATAACATTGTTTATTATCATTATCAAGCATTAGGTACTGTACTTAATCGTATGTGCAAGACCTTTATACAACTGGCAGTGCAGCTGGTTTGTTTACACCAGCCTCATTACAAACATGTGAGCAGTTTGTTACACTATGTCTTCACTGCTACAATGTTACTAGGTGACAGGATTTTTCAGCTCCATGACAATCTTTTGTATATTATGGTATATGTGGTCTATCATTGACCAAAACACCATTATACAGCATATGATCGTATACCAAACTGAAAAGCAGAAAGACTTACCAAGATTTTAATGTCAATTTTACAACGAATTAACTCTATAAGCTTGAGCAGTTTGGTTCCTGTATTAGTTTGCTAGGGATGTTGTAAAAAAGTACTGCAGGCTGAGTAGCTTAACCAACGGAAGTTTTTTTTCTCACAGTTCTGGAGGCTAGAAGTCTGAAATGAAGGGGTTGGCTTCTTCTGAGGCTTATCTTTGGGCTTATAGATGGCTGTCTTTTTCATGTGTCTTCACATCATCTTTCCTCTATGTCTGTGTCCACATTTCCTCTTCTTATAAGCACATCAATCATAGGGGATGAGGGTTCACCCTGATGACTTCATTTTAATTTAATTACCCTTTTAAAGATCCCATCTCCAAATACAGTCCCATTCTGAAGTACTGCAGGTTATGACTTCAACATATGCATTTTTTGGGGGAGAACAATTCAGCCCATAAGAGTTCCCTTTTCTGAATCTTGGTTTCCTTTTTTGTAAAATAGTGATATTGGAATTTATCATTTCTGAAGTCTCTTCTCACTCAGTGATTTATATATAATAAATCACAGATTACCTGTTATACTTTATGGACTACAAAATTAAAAGTAGCAGCATAAGACTCAAGAAAACTAATATTCATCAACAGAAATGTCTGAAATCATGATGCTATTATAATGTTAATGAAGACCACAGATGGTAAATGTTCATTTGAATTTCAAATAGTTGCAGCTTTTCAAATGTAGTGAACTAATTCACCAAAATTTGCATAGTAGGAAAAGTGTACATAATTGTTTTTCACTTATTCCAATAGGATTCAGCAGGACACTGCAAATATCTATTGAAACGTCCACTGATTGATGCTAAAACAAAAGGCTCTTTTTCATTGAGGCTGTGAAGAAGAAAATTAGGTAATTCTATAATATCATAGTCTATGGTTTGAGGATATAGGAAAAATCTGTGTATTTGTATCTCGTTATTTTATTTTTTTCTGTAATGATTTTAGAGCTAAGTGTATAGCAAGGTAAATGTTTTCTCAAAGTTGAGTTTTCTTTATTAATGACCCAGAAGAGGAGAAATCGTTGTCTCCATAGTCACCCGGAGGAATTCAGGAAGAAGGCCACCTATAACCACTCCATGGTAGATTCAGAGGCCTCCATAAACTCTTCAGTTGCATTTTGGTCAAAGCCTTCAACGAGAAGTGATCTAGGCTAATGGATCATAAAATTGGCCAAATAGAATTATCTGAGGAATACATTAAAAATAAGATTATCCAGACCCCATCAAAGCATATTGATTCAATATGTCCAGGATAGAGTCCAAGAGTCAAAATTTTTGACAAAAACATCACTCTATCTCCCTACTCCTACCACAGAGGATTTTGATGTAGCTGGCCCACCTGTGTTTCGCAATTGCTGATAGAATCCTGGTTCTTATTTAGCCATGAGAACTCAGGATCTACCTGCAAGAGCCCATCACTCCCTGGATCCTTGGCATGGTTTAGTTTCAATCTCTCTCACCAGAGATATTCTATATTCTACAAGGTTAAGAATGATGTATAAGAAGCCAGGAACATATTGTGAAAGTACAGAGATACATCTGAGATACTCTACTATATTCAGAAAATCTTATATTCTAAAGATCAAGGATTATAGTTTTCTAGTGAAGTGATCCAAACACTCTTCCCTGTACTTTTCCTGGTGTGCACATTCTCCCAGTCTGTACAATGCATTTCTAAGAAAAAATTATAGAAGATTTTTGAAATTTAGTGGGAATACTGTCTATTTCAGCAATCCAGGTTATCTCTGCCTTTGCTGATATTATTTTACAAAGCTGTAGAGATAGAAGTTAAATGTAGAAAACTGGAAGTAATGAGAATAATTTCTGTCCAAAGAAATGTAAATTGCATCTGCTAGAATATCACTGGTTATTGCCTTATAGAGATTGATCAGTTTTGTCAGTTTTACAGCTGATATGTTTGGTTGTGCCCCAATCAAATCGCATCTTGAATTGCAACTCCCACAATTCCCATTTGTTGTGGGAGGAAGCCTGTGGGAGGTAACTGAATCATGGGGATGGGTCTTTCTCATGATATTCTCATGATAGTGAATAAGTCTCATGAGATCTGATGAAGACAGGACTCTCCCTGAACAACCCTCTCTTTTCCTGCTGCCACCCATATAAGATGTAGCTTGCTGCTCCTGGCCTTCCACCATAATTGTGAGGCCTCCCCAGTGATGTGGAACTGTAAGTACATTAAGCCTCTTTCTTTTGTAAATTGCCCAGTCTCAGATATGTCTTTATCACCAGAATGAAAACAGACTAATATAGTAAACTGGTATCAGGAGTGAGGTGCTGCTGAAAAGATACCTGAAAATGTGGAAGGGACTTTGGAACTGAGTAACAGGCAGAGGATGGAACTGTTTGGAGGGCTCAAAAGGAGACAGGAAAAGTGGCAAAGTTTGAAACTCCCTAGGGACTTTTTGAATGGCTTTGACCAAAATGCTGATAATGATATGGACAATAAATTCAGGCTGAGGTTATCTTAGATTAAGATGAAGAACCTGTCAGGAACTGGAGCAAAGGTGACTCTTGCTATGTTTTAGCAAAGAGATTGGTGGCATTTTTCCCCTGCCCTAGAGAGTTGTGGAACTTTGAACTTGAGAGAGATCATTAAGGTAACTGGCTGAAGAAATGTCTAAACAGTAAAGCATTCAAAAGCTGACTTAGGTGCTGTTAAAAGCATTCAGTTTCATAAGAAAAGCATAGCATAAAAGTTTAGGAAAATTGCAGCCTAACAATGTGATAGAAAAGAAAATCTGAGGAAAAATTCATTTTCTGAGGAAAAATTCAAGCCAGCTGCAGAAATTTGCATAAGCAATGAGGATTGAAATGTTAATCCCCAAGATGATGGGGAAAATGTCTCCAGGGAGTGCCAGAGGTCTTCATGCCAGCCCCTCCCATCACAGGCCTGGAGGCCTTGGAGGAAAAAGTGGTTTTGTGGGCTGGGCCCAAGGTCCTTGTGCTGTGTGTAGCCTAGGGACTTGGTGCCTTGCATCCCAGCTGCTCGAGCAGTGGCTGAAAGGGGCCAACGTAAAGCTTGGGCCATGGCTTCACAACGTGAAGCCCCAAGTCTTGGCAGCTTCCATGTGGTGTTGAGCCTGCACGTGCACAGAAGTCAAGAATTGGGGTTTGGGAACCTCTACCTAGATGTCAGAGGATGTATGGAAACACCTGGATGCCCAGGCAGAAGTTTGTTGCAGGGGCAGGACTCTCAAGGAGAACCACTGCTAGGGCAGTGCAGAAGGGAAATGTGGGGTGGGAGCCTCCACACAATGTTCCCACTGGGGCACTGCCTAGTAGAGCTATGAGAAGAGGGTCACTGTCCTCCACACCCAGAATGGTAGATCCACTGACAGCTTGCACTGTGCAACTGGAAAAGCTGCAGACACTGAAAGCCAGCTCATGAAGGTAGCCAAGAGGGAGGCTGTACCATGCAAAGCCACAGGGGTGGCACTACCCATGACCATGGGAACATATCATTTGCAACAGTGTGACTTGGATGTGAGACATGGAGTCAAAGGAGATAATTTTGGAGTTTTTTTTTTAAATATGTTATTTTACTTTAGGTTGTGGGGTACATGTGTAGGTCATGCAGGGTTGTTGCATGGGTGCATACATAAACAGGTGGTTTGCTGCCTCATTCCCCCTTCATCTATATCCGGCATTTCTCCCCATGTTATCTCTCTTCACCCCCTGCTGTCCCTTCCCTAGCCCCCACAACTGCCCCCAGTGTGTGATGCTCTTCTCGATGAGTCCACATATTCTCATTGTTCAACACCTACCTGTGAGTGAGAACATGCGGTGTTTGGTTTTCTGTTCTTATGTCAGTTTTTTGAGAATGATGGTTTCAAGATTCATCCAAGTCCCTGCAAAGGACACCAACTCATCATTTTTTAAGGGCTGCACAGTATTACATGGTGTGTATGTGCTACATTTTCTTTGTCCGGTCTATCATTGATGGGCATTTGGGTTGGTTCCAGGTATTTGCTATCATACACAGGGCTGCAATGAACATAGGTGTGCACGTGTCTTTATAGTAGAATGATTTATAGTTCTTTGGGTATATACCCAGTAATGGGATGGCTGGTCAAATGGTATTTCTATTTCTAGATTCTTGAGAAATTGCCACACTGTCTTCCACAATGAATGAACTAATTTACACTCCCACCAACTGTATAAGAGTGTTCCTATTTCTCCACATCCTCTCCAACATCTGTTGTCCCCAGATTTTTTAATGATTGTCATTCTAACTGGCGTGAGATGATACCTCAATGTGGTTTTGATTTGCATTTCTCTAATGACCAGTGATGATGAGCATTTTCTCATATGTGTGTTGGCCTCATATATGTTTGCTTTTGAAAAGTGTCTGTTCATATCCTTTGCCCACTTTTGAATGGGGTTGTTTGTTATTTTCTTGTATATCTGTTTTAGTTCTTTGTAGATTCTGGATATTAGCCCTTTGTCAGATGGGTAGATTGCAAAAATTTTTTCCCATTCTGTTGGTTGTTGGTGCACTCTAATGATGGTTTCTTTTGCTGTACAGAAGCTCTGAATTTTAATTAGATCCCATTTGTCTATCTTGGCTTTTGTTTCCATTGCTTTTGATGTTTTAGTCATGAAGTCCTTGCCTATGCCTATGTCCTGGATGGTTCTGCCTAGGTTTTCTTCTAGTGTTTTTATGGTGTTAGGTTTTATGTTTAAATCTTTAATCCATCTGGAGTTAATTTTAGTGTAAGGTGACAGGAAGGGGTCCAGTTTCTGCTTTCTGCACATTGCTAGCCAGTTTTCCAAACACCATTTATTAAACATGGAGTCCTTTCCCCATTGCTTGTTTTCGTCAGGTTTGTCAAAGATCAGATGGTTGTAGATATGTGGTGTTGCTTTGAAGGCCTCTGTTCTGTTCCATTGGTCTACATCTCTGTTTTGGTACCAGCACCATACTGTTTTGATTACTGTAGCCTTGTAGCATAGTTTGAAGTCCAACAGCGTGATGCCTCCAGCTTTGTTCTTTTAGCTTAGGATTGTCTTTGCCATGCAGGCTGTTTTGTGGTTCTGTATGAAATTTAAAGTGTTTTTTTCCAGTTCTGTGAAGAAGGTCTTTGGTAGCTTGATGAGGATAGCATTGAATCTATAAATTACTTCAGGCAGTATGGCCATTTTCACAATATTGATTCTTCCTAACCATGAACATGGAATATTTTTCCATTTGTTTGTTTCCTCTCTTATTTCCATGAGCAGTGGTTTGTAGCTCTCCTTGAAGAAGTCCTTTACATCCTTTGTTAGTTGTATTCCTAGATATTTTAGTCTCTTTGTAGGAATTGCAAATGGGAGTTCATTCTTGATTTGGCTCTCTTTAAATCTGTTATTGGTGTATAGGAATGCTTGTTATTTCTGCACATTGATTTTGTATGCTAACACTTTGCTTTAGTTCCTTATCGGTTTAAGGAGATTTTGGGCTGAGATGATGGGGTCTTCTAAATATACAATCATGTCGTCTGCAAATAGAGATGGTTTGACTTCCTCCTTTGCTAATTGAATGCACTTTATTTCTTTTTCTTGTCTGATTGCTCTGGCTAGAATTTCCAATACTATATTGACTAGGAGTGGTGAGATAGGGCATCCTTGTCTAGTGCCTGATTTCAATGGGAATTCTTCCAACTTTTTCCCATTCAGTATGATATTGGCAGTAGGTTTGTCATAAATAGCTTTTATTATTTTACGACATGTTCTGTCAATACCTAGTTTATTGAGAGTTTTTAGCATGAAGGGATGTTGAATTTTGTTGAAGGCCTTCTCTGCATCTATTGAGATGATCACGTGGTTTTTGTCTTTGGTTCTGTTTATGTGATGGATTATGTTTATGGACTTGTGTATGTTGAACCAGCCTTGCATCCCTGGGATGAAGCCTAGTTTATGGTCATGAATAAGCTTTTTGATGTGCTCTTGCTTTCAGTTTGCCAGTATTTTATTGAAGATTTTTGCTTCAGTGCTCATCATGGATATTGGCCTGAAGTGTTCTTGTTTAGTTGAGCCTCTGCCAGGTTTTGGTATCAGGATGATGCTGGTCTCTTAAAATGAGATAGGGAGGATTCCCTCTTTTTGTATTGTTTTCTATAGTTTTGGAAGGAATGGAACCCACTCCTCTTTGTATGTCTGGTAGAATTTGGCTGTGAACCTATCTGGACCTGGACTTTTTTTGGTTAGTAGGCTGTTGATTGCTGCCTCAACTTCAGCCCTTGTTACTGGTCTATTCAGGCTTTCATCTTCCTTCTGGCTTAGTCTTGGTAGAGTGGAAGTGTCCAGGAATTTACCCATTTCTTCCTGGTTTACTGGTTTGTGTGCATAGCGCTGTTTGTATTAATCTCTCATGGTAGCTTGTATTTCTGTGGAATCAGTGATGATATTCTCTTTATCATTTTTTAATGCATCTATTTGATTCATCTCTCTTTTCTTTTTTATTAGCCTGGCTAGTGGTCTATTTTGTCCATCTTTTCAAAAAACCAGCTCCTGGATTTGTTGATTTTTTGAAGGGTTTTTCATGTGTCTATCTCCTTCAGTTCAGCTCTGATCTTAGTTATTTCTTGTCTTTTGCTAGCTTTTGAGTTTTTTTGATCTTGTTCCCCTACCTCTTTCAATTTTGATGATAGGGTGTCAGTTTTAAATGTTTCCTTGTTTCTCATGTGGGCATTTATTGCTATAAATTTCCCTCTAGACACTGCTTTAAAGGTGTCCCAGAAATTCTGGTAAGTTGTGTCTTCTTTCTGATTGGTTTTCAAGAACATCTTTATTTCTGCCTTCATTTCATTGTTTATCCAGTCAACACTCAGAAGCAAGTTGTTCAGTTTCCAAGTAGTTGTGTGGATTTGCGTGAGTTTCTTAATCCTGACTCCTAATTTGTGCTATGGTCTGATAGACTGTTCATTACAATTTCCGTTCTTTTGCACTTGCTGAGGAGGGATTTTCTTCCAATTATGTGGTCAGTTTTAGAGTAAGTGTGATGTGGTGCTGAGAAGAATGTATATTGTGTGGATTAGAGGTGGAGCATTCTGTATATATTTATTAGGTCCACTTGATCCAGCTCTGCATTCAAGTCCTGGGTGTCCTTGTTAATTTTCTGTCTCGTTGATCTAATATTGACAGTGGAGTGTTGAAGTCTCCCACTATTATTGAGTGGGAGTCTAAATCTCCTTTTAGGTCATTAAGAACTTGCTTTATTTACTTATGGGTGCTCCTGTGTTGGGTGCATATATTTTTAGGATAGTTAGCTCTTCTTGTTGGATTGATCCTTTTACCATTATGTAATGCTCTTCCTTGTCTCTTTTGATCTTTGTTGGTTTGAAGTACGTTTTATCAGAGACTAGGATTGCAACCCCTGCTTTTTTCTTCTCCATTTGCTTGGTAAATCTTCTTCCATCCCTTTATTTTGAGTCTATGTGTGTCTTTGCATGAGACGTGCCTTCTGAATACAGCATACCAATGAGGGGTCTTGACTTTTTATCCAGTTTGCCAATCTGTGTCTTTTGATTGAGGCGTTTAGGCCATTTATATTCAATGTTAATATTGTTATGTGTGAATTTGATCCTGTATTTTGTTACTGGCTGGTTTCCTTGTACATTAGTTGACTCATTTTCTTCACTGCATTTTTGGTCTTTGCCATTTGGTGTGCTTTTGCAGTGGCTGGTACTTGTTCCTTTCTGTGTTTAGTGTTTCTTTCAGGAGCTCTTGTAAGGCAGGTCTGGTGGTGACCAAATCTCTCAGTAATTCCTTGTCAGTAAAGGATTTTATTTCTCCTTCACTTAAGAAGCTTAATTTGGTTGGATATGAGATTTTGGGTTGAAAGTTCCTTTCTTTAAGGATGTTGAATATTGTCCCCCACTCTCTTCTGGCTTGTAGGGTTTCTGCCGTGAGATCTGTTGTGAGTCTGATTGGCTTCCCTCTGTGGGTGAACTGACCTTTCTCTCTGGCTGCCCTTGGTATTTTTTCCTTCATTTCAACTCTGGTGAATTGGATAATTATGTGCCTTGTGGGTTCTCTGTATTTCTTGGATTTGAATGTTGGACTGCCTTGCTAGGCTGGGGAAGTTCTCCTGGATAATATCCTGGAGTGTGTTTTCCAGCTTGGACTCATTCTCTCCATCACATTCAGGTACACCGATCAAGTGTAGATTAGTTCTTTATACATAATCCCATATTTCTTGGAGGTTTTGTTCATTGCTTTTCACTCTTTTTTCTCTTGTCCTGCCTTCCCTTTATAGTTCATTAAGTTGATCTTCAATCTCTGATAGCCTTTCTTCTGCTTGATCAATTCGGCTATTAAAACTTGTGTTTGCTTCATGTAGTTCTCGTGCTGTGTTTTTCAACTCCAGCAAGTCGTTTATGTTCTTCTCTAAGCGGGTTATTCTAGTTAGCATTTCATCTAACCTTTTTTCAAGGTTTTTAGTTTCTTTTCATTGAGTTAGAATGTGTTCCCTTAGCTCAGAAGAGTTTCTTATTATCCACCTTCTGAAGCCTGTTTCTGTCAATTCATTACACTCTTTCTCATGCTGATGAGGAGTTATGATCCCTTGAAGGAAAAGAGGTGTTCTCGTCCTTGATAGTTTCATCTTTATTGCACTGGTTTTTTCCCATCTTGGTTGATTTATCTAGTCCTGTTCTCAGGGAGCTGCTTGATGAGGTCACTTGTCTGCCTGTCGAGGTGCTACTTGGTTTTCAGGGACTCCTTCAGTTTGCTAGGTAAGCTTTCTGTCTTTTTTGTTTACACTGGGAGGTTAGGCCTGCCTCTTCCGCTGACCTGGAGGCACTTCTGGGTGGCCAAGAATACCGCCTGTTGCTATGTAGGCTTCCTGTGTTTTTTGTTAAAACATGAAGTCTAGTCCCGCCTCTTTAATGGTGGATTGCATCTTTACTCCATGGGGCTGGATCATTCGAGGCTCAGCTCAGACTGAGGCATTGGCTGCATAACCCACTAGAGTTAATGCTTCAGCCCTCTGGGGTTCGTGGGGAAGGGTAGAGACCCACCCAAGTGCTCTGTCTGTATTCCTGCTTTCAGCTCCCTCTCTCTCTGAGCAAGGGGAGGCGGTGATAGCTCCGTCTGCAGGCTCTCCCGCCTGGCTTATGGGCTTACGCGTTTGCTCAGCTCTGTGTGCCGATCTGGGACACCGTCCTGGGTTATTATTCAACTCTGAGCTTGTAATTCCCAGCATTTGACTGGCAAAGATCCCCTGTTCTGTGTATTGCTGAGGCTTTGGGGGAAGCACTGTATCTGGACCAGAGTGCCAGATGGGGAGCCTCTGACTCACCGGTCAGATGCACTTTCTGGGTGAAGCAACAAACCTCCCTGCCTCAGTCTGCCCTGCCTGGGCTTTGCTCACCAACTGACCAGACCCGTTGAAATGCACCTGGTACCTCAGTTGGAGCTAGGAGATCTCTCGATTCCTGTGTGTCTCTCACTGGGTGTTGTGCACTGGAATTGTGCCTATTCAGCCATCTTGATTCCGACCCATTTTGGAGCTTTAAGGTTTGACTGCCCTGCAGGATTTCAGACTTGCATTGGACCTGTAGCCGCTTTGTTTTGGCCAACTTCTCCCATTTGGAACAGCTGTATTTACCCAAAGCCTGTATCCCCATTGTATCTAGGAAGTAACTAATTTGCTTTTGATATTACAGGCTCTTATGCAGAAGTGACTTGCCTTGTCTCAGACAAGACTTTGGACTGCAGATTTTTGAGTTAATGCTAAAATGAGTTAAGACTTTGGGGGACTGTTGGGAAGGCATGATTGGTTTTGAAATATAAGGACATGAGATTTGGGAGGGATCAGCAGCAGAATTATGTAGTTTGGCTGTGCCCCCACCCAAATTTCATCTTGAATTGTAACTTCCACAATTCCCATGTGTCATAAGAGGAACCCTGTATGAGGTAATTGAATCACAGGGGCAGGTCTTTCCTGTGCTGTTTCTGTGATAGTGAATAAGTCTCATAAGATCTGATGGCTTTAAAAAAAAGGAGTCTCCCTGAACATGCTCTCTCTTTGCCTGCTGCCATCCACATAAGATGTGACTTGCTTCTCCTGGCCTTCATCATAATTGTGAGGCCTCCCCAGCCTTGTGAAACTGTAAGTCCATTAAACTTTTTTTTTTTTTTTTTTTTTTTTTTTTTTTGGTAAGCTGCCAGTTTCGGGTATGTCTTTCTCTCACCATGAAAACTGATTAATACAATAGTCATTTATAAAAGCCATTTCATCATTTCTAATCTGACAATAACTGGTACTTTGTTTTCACTTGAGCAGTTTATAAAATATTTTCTCATGAATTAATGAGTTAAATGGAAAGCTTGATACATGTTCACTTGTATGATACATTTTAAAATTTATCCTTTTACCTGTTATTTATTAAACATTTATTGGCACCATGTTACATACCCCAAGCATTCTAATATACTGATATTCATGCTTTTGTGTTATCCTGTGTTCTTGAGTGTGGGCTGGATTTATTTATGTGTATGCAAGTTAGAGAATAGCATAGAAGTGAAGGAATGCCACTTCCAATATCCAATATTAGATTATATAAAATTATAAATTCTTTGTAGAACACCGTTTCTTGTTCACTTGCTAGCTTGCTTTGAAGGAACCCAGGTGCCATGTGAGCTGCTCTATAGAGACCCCCCATGTGGCAAGGAACTGATGTCTCCAACTAACAGCCACATGAATGAGTTTGGAATTGGATTCTCCTAGGTCAAGACTTGAGATGATTACAGCTTGAGACAATCCCTTAAAACTTGTAAGAGACCTGGAACCAAAGACACCTGATTCCTCACCCATAGTAACTGTGAGGTAATATAGTTTCTTTAAGCCACTAAACTTTAAAGTTACTAGTTATAAAACAATTGATAACAACTATTATAGTTTTTTTCTTGGAAATTCATTAATATATTCTGTCACAGGTGTTTGTCCAGTAAACACTTAGAATCAGTGTGGAGATCTTGCACTAAATGTGGTTGACCTTCAGCCCAATTGTCCACAAATTGGTTTTAGAGTATCCAGGCCCAGGTGACCTGCACTGGAAACTAAACAAGTGAAACAGCACAAAAATTCAGAAGGAAAAAACATCCTTCCAGAGAGTATCCAAAAGATAGAGTGTGACAACATAACTTTTACAAGTAGTACAGAAAATGACATCAGCAAAAGGAAAACATTAGTTTGTGATGTGATGTTATATAAATCATGGAATAACTTTATAATGTAACCCAAGATTTGTAGCATATAACCCAGCTTCTGTTTGAATCCTGTTTCTTCTCACATGTTATCCTACACTAGTTCTGTTTTTTGTTTTTAATTTTTCTTTGCACTCAGCAATTCCATATCCATTCTTTCTTAAGAGGTGGCATGGAAAAGCTCCATGGCATTGGTCTGAGTAATGACTTTTTGGACATAAACCTAAAAGCCCAGGCGACAAAAGCAAAAATAGACAAATGGATCACATCAAACAAAAAAGCTTCTGCACAGCCAAGGAAACAATAAATATAGTGAAGAAAAAAACACAGAATGAGAGATAATATTTGCAAATCATACATCTGCTAAGGGGTGATTATCCAAAATATACAGAGAACTCAAACAATTCAATAGTAAGGAAACAACCCTATTTTTAAAAATAAGCAAAGGATCTGAATGAACATTTCCCAAAAGAAGTCATACAAATGGCCAACAGGTATATAAAATATGCTCAAAAATCATTAATCATCAGAAAACTGTATATTAAAACACTTCACATCTATTAGGATGACTATTAATAAAAAGGCAAAAAATAAGTGCTGGAGAAGATGTACAGAAAAGGGAAATTTTGCACACGAAACACTGTTAATAAGAATATAAGTGAGGGAGAGGATCCAAGATGGCCAAATAGAAACAGCTCCAGAGTGCATTTCCAAGTGAGAACAGCACAGAGGGTGAGTGCTCACTTCATTTCCAAACAAGTTTTCACTGCTCACAGACTGGGAGATTCCCGGGATGAAAGCAACATGAGTTTTCAGCACAGTGGTTTCAGCCAGTGCCAGGTTGACGCACAGAAACTCACACAAGTCTGGGTGGCCATTTCAACTGGCACGTGGAACACCGGGGAGACAGAGTCACACATTCAATTGAAAGGGAGGGGACTGAAAAAGGGAGCCAGGCGATCTGGCTTGGCGGGCACCACCCCCACAAAACAAGCAATCTGAAATGCTCTGGTTTGAGAGTTTTGCAGCAAGTGCAGCTGGACCCAGGATGGTCCAGCTCAGTAGGGGAAAGGGTGTCCCCCACTACTGAGGCATTCCCCCACTACCGAGGCAGTCTGCCACTACTGAGGCAGTACACACAGCAGCTGGGCTGAGCCGGCGGCTGCTGAGCAACACCTCCACTGGCAGACTGTGATTAGACTACCTGTGGGGCAGGGCATCTATAAAAAAGGCAGCAGCACAACAGGAACTTAAAAATAAAGCCGACCTTCCTAGGACAGAGCACCTGGGAAAAGAGGCAGTTATGAGTTCAGCTACAGCAGACTTAAAGGTACCTGCTTAACAGCTCTGCACAGAACAATCGAGCTCCCAGCACACACCTTGAGCTTCTATAAAGGACAAGCTATCTCCTCAAGCAACTCCCTGACCCCTGTATACTCCAAGAGACACCTCATAAAGGAGAGTTCAGGCCAACATCTGGTGGGTACCCTTCTGGGACGAGGATAGCAGAGGAACCTGCAGAACCCTTACTGTTCTGCAGCCCCCGTGGGTGATCCCCAGGTGAGTGGGGTCTGGAGTGGACCTCCAGCAGTCCTGCAGCAGAGGGGCCTGACGTAGAAGGAAAACTAAGAAGCAGAAAGAAATAGCTTCAACATCAACCAAAAGGATTTCCACTTAGAGACCCCATCCGAAAGTCACCAACTACAAAGACCACAGGTAGATAAAGCCATTAAAATGGGAAGAAACCAGCACAAAAGGATGAAAACACCAAAAACCAGAATTCCTCTCCTCCTCCAAGGGATCACAACTCCTCACCAGCTAGGGATCAAAAATGGATGGTGAATGAATCTGATGAATTGATAGAAACAGGCTTCAGAAGGTGAGTAATAACAAATTTCTCAGAGCTAAAAGAACATGTGCTAACCCAATGCAAAGAAACTAAGAACCTAGAAAAAAAGGTTAGATGAGATACTAACTAGAATAAACAGCTTAGAGAAGAAAATAAATGACTTGATGGAGCTGAAAACCACAGCACAAGAACTTTGCGAAGCATACACAAGTTTCAATAGCTGACCGACCAAGGAGAAGAAAGGATATCAGAGATTGAAGATCAACTCAATGAAATAAAATGAGAAGGCAAAAACAGAGAAAAAAGAGTGAAAAGAAATGAACAAAGCCTCCAAAAAATATGGGATTATGTGAAAAGACCTAATCTACGTTTGATAGGTGTACCTGAATGCGACAGAGAGAATGAATCCAAGCTGGAAAACACTCTTCAGGATATTATCCAGGAGAACTTCTCCAACCTAGCAAGGCAGGCCAAAATTCAAGTCCAGGAAATACAGAGAACACCACAAAGATATTCCTCAAGAAGAGCAACCCCAAGGCACATCATCATCAGCATCCCCAGGGTTGAAATGAAGGAAAAAACGCTAAGGCAGCCAGAGAGAAAGGTCAGGTCATCCATAGAGGGAAGCCCATCAGACTCACAGTGGATCTCTCCACAGAAACCCTGCAAGCCAGAAGAGAGTGGGGGACAATATCCAACATCCTTAAAGAAAAGAACTTTCAACCTAGAATTTCATATCCAGCCAAACTAAGCTTCAAAAGCAAAGGGGAAAGAAAATCCTTTATGGACAAGCAATTGCTGAGAGATTTCGTCACTACCAGGCCTACCTTACAAGAGCATCTGAAAGAAGCACTAAATAAGGAAAGGTACAACCAGTACCAGCCACTCCAAAAACATAGCAAATGGTAAAGACCACTGACATAGTCAATAAAATGTGTGAACTAACGGGCAAAGTATCCCGCTAGCTTCAAAATGGCAGGATGAAATTCACACATAACAATATTAACATTGAATGTAAATGGACTGAATGCCCCAAACAAAAGACACAGTCTGGCAAACTGGATAAAAAGTCAAAACCCATTGGTGTGCTGTATTCAGGAAACCCATCTCATGTGCAAGGACACACATAGGCTCAAAATAAAGGGATGGAGGAAGATTTTCAAGCAAATGGAGAGCAAAACAAAAGCAGGAGTTGCAATCCTAGTCTCTGATAAAATGGACTTTAAACCAACAAAGATCAAAAGGGATAAAGAAGGGCATTACATAATGGTAAATAGGATCAATGTATCAAGAAGAGCTAATGATCATAAATTTATATGCATCCAATACAGTAGCACCCAGGTACATAAAGCAAGTTCTTAATGACCTACAAAGAGACTCAGACAATAAGAGTGGGAGACTTTAACACTCCACTGTCAATATTAGACAGATCAACGAGACAGACAATTAACAAGGATATCCAGAACTTGAACTCAGATCTGGAACAAGCAGAATAGAAATCTACAGAAATCTCCATGCCAAATCCACAGAATATACAGTCTTCTCAGCACCGCATGGCACCTACTCTAAAACTGACCACATAATTGGAAGTAAATCACTCCTGAGCAAATGCAAAAGAATGGATGTCATAACAAACAGTCTCTCACAGGGAAATCAAATTAGAACTCAGAATGCAGAAAGTAATTCAGAAACGCACAACTTCATGGAAACTGAACAACTGGCTCTTGAATGTCGACTGGATAAATAATGAAATGAAGGCAGAAATAAAGATGTTCTTTGAAACCAAGGAGAATGAAGACACAACATACCAGAATCTCTGGGACACATTTAAAGCAGTGTCTACAGGGAAATTTATAGCAATAAATGCCCACCAGAGACGTGAGGAAATATCTAAAATTGACACCGTATTGTCAAAATTGAAAGAGCTAGAGGAGCAAGATAAAAAAAACTCAAAAGCTAGCAGAAGACAAAAAATAGCTAAGATCAGAGCAGAACTGAAGGAGATAGATATATGAAAAGTCCTTCAAAAAATCAGTAAATCCAGGAGCTGGTTTTTTGAAAAGCTCAACAAAATAGACAGACCACTAGCCACATTAATAAAAAAGAAAAGGGAGAGGAATCAAATAGATGCAATAAAAAACAATAAAGGGGATATCACCACTGATTCCACAGAAATACAAACTACCATCAGAGACTACTACAAACAACTTTATGCACATAAACCAGTAAACCTGGAGGAAATGGATAAATTCCAAGACACTTGCTCCCTCCCAGCCTAAACCAGGAAGAAGTTGAAAGCTTGAACAGATGAATAACAAGGTCTGAAGTTGAGGCAGCAATGAATAGCCTACCAACCAAAAAGAGTCCAGGTCCAGATGGGTTCACAGCTGAATTCTACCAGATGTACAAAGAGGAGCTGGTGCCATTCCTTCTGAAACTATTCCAAACAATCCAAAAAGAGGGAATCCTTCCCAAATCATTTTATGAGACCAACATCGTCCTGATACCAAAACCCAGCAGAGACTCAGCAAGAAAAGAAAACTTCAGGCCAATATCTATGATGAACATAGATGTAAAAATCTTCAATAAAATACTGGCAAACCAATTGCAACAGCACATCAAAAAGCTTATCCATCACAATCAATAGGCTTCATGGGAAGCAAGGCTGGTTCAACATACGCAAGTATATAAACATAATCCACCACATAAACAGAACCAAAGACAAAAACCACAAGATTAACTCAATAGATGCAGGGAAGGCCTTCGACAAAATTCAACAGCATTTTATACAAAAACTCTCAATAAACTAGGTATCAAAGGAACATATCTCAAAATAAGAAAAGCTGTTTATGACAAACCTGCAGCCAATATCATACTGAATGGGAAAAACCTGGAAGCATTCCCTTTGAAATTCAGCACTAGACAAGAATGCCCTCTGTCACTACTCCTATTCAACATAGTATTGGAAGTTCTAGCCAGAGTAATTAGGCAAGAAAAAAAAATAAAGCATATTCAATTAGGAAAAGGGGAAGTCAAATTGTCTCTATTTGTAGATGACATGATTGTATATTTAGAAGACCCTATCATCTCAGCCCAAATCTCCTTAAACTGATAAGAAACTTCAGCAAAGTCTCATGATACAAAAATCAATGTGCAGAAATCACAAGCATTTCTATACACCAATAACCGACTAACAGAGAGCCAAATCATGAGTGAACTCCCATTCACGATTGCTATAAAGAGAATAAAATACCTAGGAACAATTAACAAAGGATATAAAGGATCTCTTCAAGGAGAACTACAAACCACTGTTCAAGAAATAAGAGAGGACACAGACAAATGGAGAAACATTCCATGCTCATGGTTAGGAAGAATCAGTATCGTGAAAATGGCCATACTGCCCAAAGTAATTTATAGATTTAATGCTATCCCTATCAAGCTACCAATGACCTTTTTCACAGAAATGGAAAAAAACCACCTTAAACCTCATATGGAACCAAAAGAGAGCCCACATAGCCAAGACAATCCTAAGCAAAAAGAACAAAGCCGGAGGCATCACACTACCTGATTTCAAACTACACTACTAAGTGACAGTAATCAAAACAGCATGGTACCAGTACCAAAACAGAGATACAGACCAATGGAACAGAACAAAGGCCTTGGAGGGAATGCCACACATCTACAACCAGCTGATCTTTGACAAACCTGACAAAAACAAGCAATGGGGAAAGGATTCCCTGTTTAATAAATGGTGTTGGGAAAACTGGCTAGCAGTGTGAAGAAAGCAGAAACTGGAACCCTTCCTGACACCTTACACTAAAATTAACTCCAGATGGACTAAAGACTTAAACATAAAACCTCACACCATAAAAACCCTAGAAGAAAACCTAGGCAAAACCATTCAGGACATAGGTATAGGCAAGGACTTCATGACTAAAACACCAAAAGCATTGGCAACAAAAGCCAAAATACACAAATGGGACCTAATTAAACTCCAGAGCTTCTGTACAGCAAAAGAAACAATCATTAGAGTGAACCAGCAACCAACAGAATGGGAAAAAATTTTTGCAATCTACCCATCTGACAAAGGGCTAATATCCAGAATCTACAAAGAACTAAAACAGATTTACAAGAAAAAAACAAACAAACCCATTCAAAAGGGGGAGAAGCATATCAACAGACACTTCTTAAAAGAAAACATATATGAGGCCAACAAACATACGAGAAAATGCTCATCATCACTGGTCATTAGAGAAATGCAAATCAAAACCACATTGAAATACCACCTCACACCAGTTTGAATGGTGATCATAAAAAAATCTGGAGACAACAGATGCTAGATAGGATGTGGAGAAAGAGGAACACTTTTACACTGTTGGTGAGAGTGTAAATTAGTTCAACCATTGTGGAAGACAGTGTGGCGTTTCCTCAAGGACCTAGAAATAGAAATTGCATTTGACCCAGCAATCCCATTACTGGGTATATACCCAAAGGATTACAAATCATTCTATCATAAAGACACATGCACACATATGTTCATAGTGGTACTGTTTACAATAGCAAAGACCTGGAACCAACTCAAATGCCCATGGACGATAGACTGGGCAAGGAAAATGTGACACATATACACCACAGAATACTACGCAGCTATAAAAAACTATGAGTTCGTGTCCTTTGTAGAGACACGGATGAATCTGGAAACCATCAGTCTCAGCAAACTGACACAAGAACAGAAAATCAAACCGCATGTTCTCACTCACAGGCAGGTGTTGAACAATGAGAACACATGGACACAGGGAGGGGAGCATCACACACTGAGTTCTGCTGGGGGGTGCCAAGGGAGGGACAGCATGGAGGTGGGGAGGTCTGGGAAGGATAACATGGGGAGAAATGCCAGATGTAGGTGCCGCGGGGATGGAGGCAGCATACCATATTGCCATGTGTGCACCTATGCAACAATCCTGCATGATCTGTACATGTACCCCAGAACCCAAGGTACAATAAAAAAAACGTATGTAAGTTAGTATAGCCAGTATAAAAATCAGCATAATGTTCTTCAAAAAAGTATAAATAGTGCTACCATATGATCTAGCCACAATATGACCCAGAAATCCCACTGTGGGGTATATCCAAAGGAAATGAAATCAGGATGTTAAAGAGATATGTGCACTGCCATGTCCATTACAGTATTATTCACAATAGCTGAGTTATTTAATTAACCTAAATGTCCATCAATAAATGAATGAATAAAGAAAATGTATTCAATCTTTAAAAGGGGTTAAGTCTTGTTATCTTCACCAACATGGATGAAACTGGAGGACATTACGTTGAGTGAAACAAGCCAGCACAGAAAGACAAATACCATATGATCTCACTCACATGTGGAATCTAAAGAAATTGATCTCACTGAAGAGTAGAATTGTGGCTACCAGGGAATGGGAGCAGCTGGGAAGATATTAGTCAAAGGATACAAAATTCAAAATTCAATTCAATAGGAGAAATAATTTAAAAAGACCTATTTTAAAACATGGTGATTAGAGTTAATAACAATGTATTATATTCTTCAAAATTGCTAAGAGTAAATTTAAGTATTTTTATTTAAAAAAAATTTTTTTAGAGACAGGTCTTACTCTGTCTTCCAGGCTGGAGTGCATTGGTGCAATCTCAGCTAACTGAAGTATTGACCTCCTGGGCTCACGCCATCCTCCCACCTCAGCCTGCCAAGTAGCTTGAACTACTAATACACATACACCACCTGCCCAGCTGATATTACATTTTTCTGTAGAGATGGGCTTCTGCCATGCTGCCTAGGCTGGTGTTGAACTCCCAAGCCATCCTCAGCCTCCCAAAGTGCTGGGATTACAGGCATGAGCCACCACGCTGAGCCAAGTGTTCTTACCTCCAAAAAAGTATGTTGATAATACATATGTTAATTAGCTCAGTTTAGCCATTCCACAATGTATACATATTTCAAAAAATATGCTGTATATGACAAATATATACAATTTTTGTCAGTTAAAACCCAAACAAAAAAAGAAGTTGCATGGAAACTGACACAAGAACAGAAAATCAAACACTGCATGTTCTCACTCACAGGCGGTTGTTGAACAATGAGAATGCGTGGACACAGGGAGGGGAGCATCACACACTAGGGTCTGTCCGGGGGAAATAGGGGAGGGGCAGCGGAGGGTGGGGAGTTGGGGAGAGAGAGCATGGGGAGAAATGCCAGATATACGTGATGGGGTGGAAGGCAACAAATCACACTGCCATGTGTGTACCTATGCAACAGTCTTGCATGTTCTTCACATGTACCCCAAAACCTAAAATGCAATAAAAAAAAAAAAAAGAAGTTGCATGGACCAGTGTGAGAAGCAACAGTGTCTAAGAGAAAGTACACAGATTTTGGAAATGGAAATACCTAGGTTTGAACTCTGGCTGTCACTAACTGTAGGGCTTTGTGTATGTCTGAATCTTTCAATAGCCATGCTAATGGTTATCTTTCAGAGTTGCTATGCGTATTTGAGCCTAAAGTTTGAAGTAACACATTAAAAGATCCAGGACACAATAGGTGCTGGATAAATAATGGTCATCATTATTATTATTCTCGCTCTCATTTTATTTTTCTTAAGACTGGTTTTATGGCATCCTCCAATATATTTTATTAAAAATCTCTTTGTCAAACTTTTTTTAATAGCAGAAGACAGTTGCAGATTTCACCCACTGCCTATCCCAAAATCTACAGCATCTATTTCAATGTAAAGGTACACATCAGTAAAAAGTACACACATGAACATATTGGTCCCACAGTGCTTAATGAATGCAGAAGAAAGGTTTTGTTTATTTGTTGGCATCAAAGTATAGGAAATTTACCAAAAGGCAACTTACAGTGTACCCCCTACTGAGAATAAAAATCTTTAAATTTAACAATATCTATTTGGTACCCTTCTTAGTTGGGAAAAATGAGAAAACCAAAGAACAAGAGTAAAAGAGAAAATTCATCTTAACAGTGTATTTGCTGGTGGTTTTAAATTTTTGTATTATATGCATATATTACTTATTTAAAATGTCTTTAATTAAAACATATCCACTCTGAATTATGTTAGTGAACTAAAAGTATATTAATATCGCCCAATGTATTGCCCCTTTCAGTTTTATTCCCAACATTTCTTTTTTCCCTTTTAGCAGAAGAGCACACCGATTCAATTCTAAATATTTCCTTTCAAAAGTAGTGCTGAGTATCCGTTTTTCAATCCAGAAAAGTGGCTGTCCTTTCAGTTTTGCCTCCAATTTGATTAAGCATTTTACCCAGCTTTGATCATCTGAGGTTAGGAAAGAATTCACCTCCGTTCTGGATCTCTCCCCAAAGAGAAAAAACAAAGAAAGTTCCTACTGGCTTTTAAGCCAACTATTTCTTATTAGCCACAGCTTGAGGTAGTTTATCCTCGGCCTGCACCCAGGACGCATCTGAAAACAGCAAGCCGAAGCTCTCATTCTTCTCTCTTCAGCTTTCAGAGTGGGAGACTGCTGGAGTGCGAACCGCACTGATATTTTGTCCTCGTTCTTGGAACATCTTAGTATCGCCTCCTGATTTCAGAGTCATAATAAGAGTAGGAGAGCAAAAAACTTAACAAAATTTAAAATAAAAAGGCCATTTTTAATTGTCCTTAACCCCAAATAGTAGCAGTAGTTATAGTAATGGCCTCTGGGTTCTCAATGCTACTGGATAGTTAGTGGAAAATTTAGGTCCTCAAAAACTTTGAAACCATCACATACAAGATTCGGTGAAAACAAATCAAAATAAAATCTTCAATTTATTCAAAGCCAACTGACTCCTGATTAGCCAGGATAAACCAAAGGTTTTCCACATTTGGTAAAAAAGAATAAAATGAAGTCCTATCACTGTAACTGTAGATCTTGTATCGTAGATCTTTGTTAATCTAAGAAAATCTGCATCTGACCTGTGTAGAGCCGAACATACGAGGGAGTTAAGTGAAAGGGAAGGTGTGAGGGTCTGCCAAACTCTCCACCCCTCACTTCTCTGCCAGGAACAGTAAGGCCTTTGCCTTGACCCTGGAAAGGCACACCCATCTTCACAGCCCATTAGAGACCTCATTCTTTGTTTCTCCTCTGTTTCCTGCCCCACCTGCATATTTTGCATAGCCTAATTCTTGACTTTACATTTTAAACTAATTAATTTTGTGGGCTTTATTTCTGTTTTTAATATGACCTCTCTTAATATATAATGGGGTTTTTTTGCTCTGCTAGCTGGATTTCTGCTCTTCACTTTACCTACCAGCTGTTTGATTTTCAGCAAAGTTTCTATTTGTCTTTCCTTCCTAGCAATAAAATGAAGATGGCAAACAGTACCTATCTCATAGGGTTTTTGGGAGGATTAAATGAGATAGAAGACACACCCTTCTTAGAACAGTGCCTGGTATGAAAGAAGTGCTATATGGATCAGATGTTAGAATTTTATAAGACATTTCACTTATTTTTCCTTTTTCTGATTTTTAACTTTCACTTACTTTCTTGAATTAATTAAATTTTATTGTTATCTTTAATCTTTTTCTTTCTCTTGTCAGGTTGCTAAGTCTATTATTTTAAACCATTATATTTGATTTGGTCTGCTTTCCTGTTAAAGTTTTCTAATAGTTTATTTTAATTACTAGTTTCAGGACTTCAATCTACTTAGGTTTTTTTTGACACCCTCTATTTTCCTCTTTTTCTTTGTGGTTGGTTTGGATTAGTGGTGGTGTTATGGGGGGCACATGTAGATTGTTATAATGGTAGTAGTGATTTTTAATATTTTGTTTTCATTATGATCAACAAACAGTCTAGAGAAGTCATTAGTAAACTTTAATGTGTCTCAGAATAAATAGTTTGTTAAAGTAGACTGATGGCACCGCGCTCAGAGTTTCAATTTGGAAACTAACATGTCTAACAGGTTCCCAGGTGGTGCTGATGCTGGTGACCACATTCTGAGAACCTCTGGTCTGAGGGAGTGTGAACAGGGGGGAGTCTTTATTATACTATAGAAAACCCTTTCCATGTACCCTTACCCAGTTCTAACCACGGAGGTTTGCTTTATTTCACCAGTGGTTAAAACTGGGTTAGATTATTTAAACAAATAAATCCAACATGCTTTATTGGCTTCTCCCCAGAAACACTTTTAGCTTTAATTTTTTAAATGTAAAGATAATAACTGGACTCTGAGAGAGGAGTCCCGTGCTTTGTATAGCTTTTGGCTGGTCGTGCTGTCTCAAGTGCCCACCCTGAAGGCAGACCCAGAGACTCTGAGCTCCAATTCTATCCATATTGTCTCAATGTCATCCAGCACTGCTCCCTTCCTATGTCAGTTCTCAATTGGTGCAGATAGGAGGAGACACAGGCTTTGGTACAGGCAAAGTTGAATCCCACCATGTAATCATCACAATAACAGCAACAGGAATACAGAGAGTGCTTAGTATTGTGACGTGCTCTTGTGTATGAATGTATTAAATCAGCTCATTTAATCCTCAACAGAACACTACAAAATAGGTGCTTTCAGCTGAAGAGTAAGACCTAGGTAGATTTCGGGATTTAGCTAAAGCCATTGTTATTAAACTGGCACAGCTTGGAAAAGAAGGAAAAAGTTCTAGAGCATAAATGACAGTTTAGGGTATTGTAGTTAGAAGTTAAAAGGCAGGAAAAAAACAGCTTATTGAGTTGACTGAGTTGGTGTCATGGGGACATTGTAGGATCAATCTAGATAAACTAGAATTTGGAAAAGTCCTATGGGTTTATGTTATCCTGAGGCTGCTCAGATAATTGATAGATGATTAAACATACCATTTTTTAAAATTACGTAACAAAATGAATTCAAGTTATTCTTCAACTAGAACAGAATCACAGAATAAGCCTTAAATGTATAAAAAATGGTCTTTCTGATACAAGAGTTAAAATTTTCCATAAGAGTGAAACAAAATTATCTCCCCCACTATTGTTTATAACTTGATTCAAAATGATTGAATGCTACTTTTAGATGAGCTGGACACAGACTCATATAGAACAGGGAAATATTGTTTTATAGTCCAATGATGTGGTTATATTATCTTGATTTGTGAGTGGCCTGAACACACAACTGACTCTGCAAGCTCATTATTGCCATAAAACCAAGCTGTAGCTCAACTTTTCAATGTGAAAATAATTACTTTTAGAAGGATGTCCCAGAACTTTTAACCAGTTTATAAAGAACAAGCCCATACAACAAGTTATCTTGATGAACATTTCACAAATAAGGCATTTCCTTGAAGAGTATGTGAAGAAGTAGAGCTGCTTAAAGTTAGATAATCTATGAATGGCGAAAGGACAGTTTAAAATAGTTTTGCTTTTGTGGTTGTTTTCTGAATACAGCATCTGGTTATATTACTTTAAATTGTTTTCAAGCTAAATCAATTGTTGCCATGCTACACAGAGCAGAACTTTTGCATTTGATTTTGTATTAATCTGCATGCTGGAATGAATCTAAAATTATATTTTGGGGAGTACTTTATCCTTCTGCAGGTATTTTCCTAACTCACCTCAAGCGAAAGAGATATGACAAAGACCAGTAGAGTAGCACATATAATTGGGTACATATCTGCTTTGCACCATACCCTTATTACTCTTTCTTTTTTAATTCCAATCCTAATATATCCCATGGTTGCATTTTACGTCTTATTATAAGTAACTATAAATCACTTTTTGAAGAAACTGAAGTATAAATAAATTGTAAAATAAATTAAATATATTTTTAGTACATTAGTTCAAATATATTAAATTTCTTCAAATACAAATTCAATTGCTGGTATAAACATACCGACTTACACATTGAAATGTCTCCAAAATTTGCATAAGAAGCTGTTCTCCCAGTTGAACAATTGAATTGTTTACTGATCTAAGATTCCATATTTTAGATTACAAACCATATTTAAAACCTCTGGATAACTGAATATTTTATTTTCTCAAAAAAGGAAATTTGCAATAGCCACCTTTCCTAAGACAGTATTCTCTTGCCAATAAGGTATACTTTAACCCTGAAAAAGGAAAGTTGAATGCAAATTTTATGCACAATTTTAAAGTACATTTGGAAATATCATACTTCTTTGCAGGAATGGCCAATACAGAGTAAGTTATCTTTCCCGGTTGGTCTTCCAGCTGACAAAAGGCTAAACTTTTCTCCTCACTTCCACTACCTTGATACACTGAAGCTACTGTCTAGTCCTCTGACTGTAAGCCCTTTTACCAAAAGGGTAAGACTAAAACTTACAGTCACAAGTTCAACTATTTCCACAAGTCCTAACTTTGGACCTGGTTCTTTAAATGGAACATGAAAGTATTTTTTTTTCATTACCTGACAAAATACCTCTCTAAGTTAATTTTTCCCCAGGAGGAAGAGTTACAAAGGAGATTTTTAGTACAGGTAGTTTATTTGGGTGGTGATACTAGGACACAGGCGAGACCAGAAAAATTAGTTCAGAAAACAGGAAAAACCAACATAAAGTTTCATTGCCACAGTTCTTACTGTGGGCAAAAGGAGGTCAGTTCACCAGGACCTACTGAGAAGCACACATCATGTTTCCCAGAATCATCTTCCTAAAGGACAAGAGGTTGGAACATCGATCTACCAGCTTTCATCTTCTATTGCTTTAAAGCTATTTTGGTAATTAACTCACTTGTACTTTCAGGTTATCCAGCATCAGAGAAGGACTTAAGGCAGAAAGCAGAAAAATACTCGCTCTCTTGAGGTGGGAAATGCAAAGTCAATCTGAGCTGGCACAGACATGTATACCACAGCTACAGCTAAAATCAGAGGGTGGCCTTGGTAATGAAATTCAGTGTTCCAGGGGTGTCTAAAAGCACCCAGATACGGTAGTGGATGGTTAATGTGGTGATCTCCAGTAAACCACACCTCTCAGGCTGCTCTTATCAAAGCAGTCACAAGCTCAGGCCTTCTGCTGTCTCTGGACTGAGCTTGTGTCTGCTCCAATAGGATATAAGAGAATGGATGCTGTGCCTATTATAGGCCCAGCCCTTAAGTGATCTGGTAGTTTCTACTTCCTGCTTCTTGAAATGCTTACTCTTGGAACATTTTTCTTGGAACCCAGCCTCTAGGACTTGAAGCTCCATAGCGAGTCCCCCTGGCTGAGAGCTCTATCAAAGCTCCTGGTCAATCTTCCAGATGGATTATTTTATGCCATTACATTTTACGGTGCTTATTTTATTCATCAGTCAATAACCAAAATATCAGTCAAGGAATCTTGAATAAAATAGTGTTCCCAAAGTCCCTAGAAGGGACAGCTGTGTCTTCTATGACACAACCATTGGAGAACTGCATTTTCTAGTTTTGCCTATTTCTTACCTAGCCACATGGTAACCCTTACAGTGCAGCTGTGTCTTCTATGACAGAACCAATGGAGAATTGCATTTTCTAGTTTTGCCTATTTCTTACCTAGCCATATGGTAACCCTTACAGTGCATCAGTGAGGGGTTGGTCTTAGCTAAGGGTATGAACTAAGCTAATTCTTTATAACAAGAAAGAAGGTAGAGTGAATGGACACAGATATAGGAGGTAAGCAGATGAGGTGGGAGAGTTCATTGAAGTTCTTCTCTAAAGACTTCCATTTTGACAGTCAAATAGGAATCAAGGTCATTAGCTAAGAGTGATTATGGTAAAAGAGGTGTTGGAGGTTTGCAAAAAGAGGTTCAGAAAGTATGAAGTAATCAACTAGGAGAGTATGGGCTGGGGATATGTGACATCATTGCAGCACAGTACTGAGGACATTGAAGGACAGTGGTCATGAATGCAAGTGGAAACAGTAGCATTGTGTGTTGCATAACATGTAGCTGTGTGGGTGCAGGAGCCACAGAGAGTTGGATTTAACCAGGTTGTGTTTGGCTAAATTAATCACAGTGGCATATTCCACTCCCCTTATCCCCCTCACACTCTCATGGTAATATCTGCTTTCTCTTCCTAACAGAGGAATGTTGTTCAGAGATCTTGGTGATTCTGACTCAGCTTTCAATATTTTGCTCAAGGATGTCTTGCAAATGTTTTGCACGTTGTCATTCACTTTTCCTTTCTCATCCCACAATTCATATGTTTTTCTATTTTTCATATTATGCAGTATAGTTGTACCCTGACTAATTTTCCAAAAGGGGGCAAAGACAATCATGGAAGGAGAGGTATAATTAGAACTTCAACAGTATCTCAGTAATGTTCAATATCACTTACTGAGTACCTTTTATGTCCTAGGCATCTAACATCCTTTTAACAAGTTTCCCCACCTTAAAGGAAGGAAAACCTAGAAGGTAAAATGAATTGCTCAGCTAGTATAGGCTCAAGCTAAAATCCAAGCTCTTTTCTACATGTCCCCACAGAATTGACTCTGGCCACTGCTTCACACTCTCTAGCCCTTATTTGCCAAGACAAAAATCAAGCTTTCATTGTCCCAGCTCTAATTATTGCATATTCAAGTGCTGTTATGTGGGCTTGCTCAAATATCCTTAATCCAAGGTGTCATTTCCAGTCTTTCTTTCTAACCACTAGATCTCATCTGCTCCTGATCTTGGGACAAAAACTTTCATTTTCATGGTCCAATCTTAACTCATTATGCAACACTGAACTTTTACTGATGTCCTCTTGTCCAGTTTTAAACCTTTGAATACATTTCCCTATATTTATAATAACCTGACACTATGAAATTTGGGGTGGAAGCATATCCTGTGCATTGCAGGCTGTTTAGCAGCATCCCAGACCTCTACCTACTGGATGCCAAGGGTACCCTTACCCTACTTGTGTCAACAGAAATAGCTCCGGACATTGTCAAACGTCCTCTGGGAGGCAAAGTCTTTCCTGGTTTAGAAGCACTAGATTCGAAGTAAAGATTAAAGTTAATTTTAGTTTTTGAAAATCTTTCTGTGGATTTTATATTGCCATGTTATTCACAATTAAAGATAAGTCTCAGTTTAAATGCATTGTAATAGTCCCTATGTTCCCATTATACTTTGAAATAAATAAATCTATAATAACATTTATCACCTTTAATTATAGTGCTTTAAGAAATCCAATTGTCCCATACATATTTTTGGCTATAAGACTAGCATCTCTTTGGCATCAGAGATCATGTAATAAGCACCTTTGCATCTCCAGCACTTGCAAATATCCTAATACATAGTATGCGCTCAACTTGTACTTTTAAGCTGTGTTGGGAAGAATTCCATGTGTTGGCTTTTTAAATGATCTATGCCTACAGAATACCCATGTATTGATTGCATGTAATCTTTATTCACATCATAGCCCTAGATGGCAGGGCAGTGATGTGAATCAAGTTTGCCTTATTCTAACTACTCAAACTACAGGCACAATACGTGCAGATATGTTTTTCTACTACTGAAATATTCCAGCTTTTAACTCTTTGCCTAGTTGAATGAAATTAATTCACCCGTATCAGGCTTTCAAATGACTGAATATATGCTGATGTAATGTCTGCATTATTCTCTTTTGATTTTATACAATACCCTTCCCTAATCAAGCTCAGCCTTTCCTGCTTTTTCCCCCAGACACCTCTCTACCTGAAGAATCTAAACCATTTAACAAAACACCTGCCAAGACACATAACTCAGAGAAATAAGAAGACCTAAAGAAAAGCTCCTCCGATAATAGGATTCATTGTTGGATACACCCCAAAGTTGTTCCACTACTTGGATTGAAATAGCCAGTTTTGTGCAGTAAGCTATTAGTGTACTTACGGCATTGACTGAACTGATCCGTCAGTTCAACCAAGAAGGTTAATCCGAAATTAGTCTAAGCATAAAAAATTACTTGTGAAGAAGCATCTTTATTATCGATTGAATGAACATCTCACTAACTCAATGCTTTCACCACTTATGATTGTTCGCTTTCAACTATCTAATTTATGCATTCTCCTACTGTTAGAAAAACAATAATATAGTTAATTAATAATACAGATTGGATAGGGGTACAACAGAATGGCAGGAAAATGAGAGATAAGGTTGGCAATTCAATTTCAACTTTACTATTTAGCATTTGAAAGATCATGTCTATTATTAATTCATATTTATGAGTTACAAAATGTATTTGCTTTAGCAGGAAGGCATAACCAAATGTCTCTAAAATATGCTGAATTGTTCTGTCACTTATCAGAACAATTTTTTGTTGAGATCCTCAACATACTTTGAAGCTAAATGTAGCATATGTATAAACACTCAGATATTTCTCTTTCTTCCTAATATTAGCTCCTTATACATCATTGATTTGAAAGATGAATATTTATTTTTAATACTGCAAGCTTACCGGTCATATGACCTCACTTTTTCACTGTCAGATCTTTAACATGTCTAAAAAAGCTTAGGAAATTATTTAGATTAGTTCCTCATTGTATAGATGAAGAAATGAGGGTTTTGAAGGGTTTAGTACTTTCTCCAAGGTAATGTATCTAATTATGGCAAATGACTGTAAAACTCTCAGCTGTTGAGAGAATAATTATTAGTCCTGAGGCTGCACATAATTTAATGCCTTAGGCTGCACACAACACCAAGAGGATGACAAGGTGAGACTGCCAGGTTTGAGGCCATCATACTTCACATACCTGTGTATCTCACTAATCTGCAGGTGTTCCAACTTAAGTCCTTCTTTTTCTCATAAATTCATAATCCACAAACTCTATTATCCTCTCCACTTCTTCCTCTCCCCAAATAAACCCTTCCAGTATCACATGTGACTCTAATTTGTGTTTAGCAGTCCCTTTTCTCTCACATTTTCCCATGTCTCCTTGCCTCACCTTAGTTGAAACCTATCTGGTCCCTGAGGGAAGATCAGGGCCAGGATTAGAGGTAGGTGCATTCCTTGCCCCTCCCATTGCTGCTTCCAAATTATCTTACCCCTTCCCTCCTGCAAAAATAACTGTTCATTTGATGTTTATGTCGTGTGGATATACCACCATTTCTTAGTCCTTTTCACTATCTTCTCGCAACCTCCTAGTCAAACCTCCTTATTCACTGAAGTCTTCTGTTCCCAGCAAAAGATCTTCCATTCAAACCAATTTGCTTCCTTTATTCTCGGCGATTTCCACACCTGACTGGATGAAGCAAAAACTCTCAGCTTCTCAGTTTCTTTACTTCCATATTCCAATGACATTTTCATTTTTTTTTCACTTCAGTCATCCGTTCTATGTCATACCTTGGATGTTTTCATCTCTTAAAAAGTAGCAACTCTTTCAAAAAATTGAAATAACATCCAACTTTCCTCTACAACTTCCTATGCATTCAAGACATTGATGCAAGTACTCCATGCAACTACATAGTTTCTCAATGATGGTGAGACATTCAATCCTTTCATCTCACCACTTTCTTATCCATCAGTCCCCTCCTGCCATTATTTCCTATCTTGCTCAACACAAATTCCATCATCATCAACATAGCTCCCCCTTTGAAATACTTTCAACTCCCAGTCTCTTCTTTGCTTCACTTGAGCTGATCTTACAAAAACTCCAATTCATGGATGAACTCACTCTGCTTCAGACTTTTGCTATGTATGAAGATATTTAACTTTTTGTCTATAGCTATCTGTGTAGAAACAAAAGGCAGGACAGTTTCTTACAGGACTCAGCATTCAGCTTAATTTTTTCCTTTTGGCATAGTGAGTTGTGGTCCCAAGTATTTATTTTCCTTTCACGTTTCTCTCCCTCCTTTTTAAAAAGAGGTCTTTTGGAGAAAGCATTTTAGAAGAAAATGAGTCTCTGGTCTCAAGTTTTCTCTGATATCTTGTGGCTAGGGCAATTTATTCCTAGATAAATAGGTCTCATGTTATGAAAGCTCGTTTTTACCATGTTGTAATCTCACTCCCACAAAGAAAAAATAGGGTGAGGAAGAGAGAAAGAAAACAAATGAACAAAAGGAGAAAGTCACAAACAAGAGACAACAATCCTGGAAAATTAATAAAGTACATATTACTCTGAAGTCTATACCTCAGATTGCAGGTATGAAAATGGCTTATAAATAGGTAGCTGTTATTTTCTTCCAAAATGTAAGCTGTCCAGCTTCAGTATTTCAAATGAGAAAAAATGGGGAGGAAAGGAAAAGAAGAAAGAAAAAAATTGAAGACAACTTTGGAGACTTGTGACCAGGAAATATTTTAGAATTCAGTCCAAGTTGTAGAAAAATAATTATATAACACCAGACGAGGCTAAAATCTAGTAACAAGTGTACTATGGTTTATTCTGAAGTATGATGTTTTTCTCTTTAATTCCCTAATTTTATTAAAGATAAAATGATAGCAGGACAATCTTATCTGTAAAATAAGTTTTAGTCATATTATACTTGGCTTGATTATTTCATAAGGTGCAGCAAGAATAAGCATTTACCATACTAGCTCCCTCTTTTTTTTTTTTTTTAAATGGCTTTGTTGCAATCTTTTCCATAAGGAATCAAAGATTAGATCTTTTTAAAAGCCTCACACCCAGACAACAATTTAGCTGTGCCTGCAGATACCTGTTTGAATTGGGTGAATTCCTCTCTTTTTGAGGTTCCAAGAAAACTTGGGGTTCCTGAGCCTATCAGAAAGTGACATTCTTTACTTATGACAAGTCAGGATCCTGTAAAGGACAGGGTATGTGGTCAGTTTTTCAAAGGGCTTTTATCACATCTATAGGTCAGCCTGCTTGAGACTGGATCAACAATCCTAATTAACACATCAGCTCTCCATAAGAGTCCTGAAAGATTTTCTCTCTACTCTAATGGCACAATTTCTAAAATTATCAGAAGCCTATACGTAAGAGTACTTCTCAGAGTAATATTGCTGATTATAAACCACCCCAAAGAAGGATCAAAGTAAAACAACATTTGTGGATGACAAAAGTCTTAGAACAGTCATGGTTAAAGACACAATTTACAAGGGAATTTGGTTACTTCTGTGGCATACAACAATTTTACATAATAATCATAGTCACTACTGATAACATATATTAAGACATATCAGAATCACAGGAATCTCATACAATTTTGGAACACATACTAATAACCCATTTATATAAATATAATACAAATAAGGTTAAACACTGTTTCATATTTGACAATGCTTTCTGTATGATTTTTATTATACCAAATAAGCTGAACATGTCTCTTTTGGACTTCAGAAGACCTAATATCAATAATTAAAGAAGTTAACAGAACTGGATTTAAAATTTGATTTTGGAAAGGTTTTCAAATATAAAAAGATTAAAACTTGATATCACATAATAGAATCACAGGTCACTGTAAAATAAGTGATTCATTACCCAAACCATAACTCAGAGATTAAAAAAAAAAAAAGGCAGAAGCCTTTATTCTTTGAGAGAGGAGACCTTAATTTCCCAAACAATAAGCCCTTGAAAAGACAGCATGAGGCCAATTAAATCTGTCTCTCAAATCTTATAAACAAATCTACTGAATTTTAATAATCTTGACCATAAGATATAATTTTCTTAGAACTTTTTATAACTTCTTATAATTTTTTTATTAAAAAGTTGGTTATGCTCCAAGAAAACCTTGTTAATCTGACACAGGGGCTCAGATGCTGGTCTTGCACTAGTATGCCTTTGACATTAATGTTTAATTTATAGAGAAATGCTGAACTAATTTTGGCTCTCAGACTTGGCCTTTACAACCTCACATGTCCACCTATTCTGCAATAGTCCCTGGGCCCCAAAGTATTGAATATAAAGTTTTAATTTCTGGCTCTGTTTCTCATGAACACAGTATATTTTAATTGTCATATTTTCCAGGTCTGAAGATGAGGCTTTAATTGCTGTCAGTGTTAAGATTTAGCAGGACTTGGTGTCCTTTTTAGACCTATACGTCAAAGCCCTGTAACTTAACAGCACAAGGACTATAAAAGCAACACAGAAAGTTACATGGATGAGATAACCTTAATTTTTAAAATGTTTAAATTTTAGTTTTCCTAAGCAAATCAAAATTTAGTAATAATGATCTAGGAATTATTTTGATAAAATGTAAAATCTGTTAGGACAGTTATCAAAAGGCAAAAAACTAAACAATAAAAACCAGTCTTCGGCAGTGTGATTACTTTTCCCTATGAGGAGTCTACTTAGATAACCTGTGAGTCAAAACTAATGAAAACGGTACTTGAATTTGTTAGATATAGGAAGAGTATGCCATGGGTCATAAGCGAAAGTTTTCAGTTTTGTAGAACAATTTACAGCCAAGAGCACAGAATGTCATATTGGAAGAAAATATTTCCTTTAGACCTTTAAGATAAAACATTTTTAGCTTTGGGCCACAAGAACAGTTAGAAGCTGAGGGAAAAATTACAGAAGCTGACAAAAAAGTTAAAGGAGAGAGTTATTATCTCAGGCTTTCTCAAAGGAGAGAGAGCTGAAAACAGTGAGATATGATAAAAGTTGAACTTCTGGGTTAAAAAAATAAAATCTTTTGTAATTTTATTAAGCATACATAAATATCTTAAAACACGAAAAGCACACACAGAGATTGAGAGACAGACTGGTTTGTTAGAGGGAATTAAAAATGGATGCCAAGTCAAACATAAAATTCTAGAAATCTACCATAGGATTTTATAGGGAGGCCAATATTATTTAGATAGGTAGTTTTAAATTTAGTCTCTCTCTTTGAACTGGACCTCTGAGTTCTGGGCAGAGGCCACAAAGAAGCCTGGGTCTCCAAAAACAGACATATCATGAAACTTGGCCAGGTAATGCTTTTATAATGCACTTTGTTACAAGGACATTTCTCTAATTGTCTAAACCATGCCATTTCTTATCTTAAACACCCAAGAGCAGCCCCTGTTATACGTAGTAACTACTTTAGTCAAAAAAAAAAAATCAGGTAACATAACACAAAAGCAAGCAGTTTAAGGTCTGAGAGGAACTTGTCTGTTTGTAGTCATAGAGTTCCACAATGAAAAACAGAGATTTATCTCCAGAAGGGAGTCTGGGGCCTTCACTGTTTTCTTTAAGAAATTCCAGGCTGTTAGAAATTATTTTAGGTGCCTTATGTAGCAGAGGGCAGCAAGAGGAAGGAGAGATAGGCAGAAGTAAATGGAGCAAACAGAATTCAGTTGACTGAGAAGGAAAAAAAATAAATCTTTTTCTCAAAAAAACCAAAACAAAACAAGATAACGGGAGAAAACAAAAGTAAAAAGGCCTTTTAAATGCATATATTTTAAACACTGCATATACATACATATGCAGTGTTTAAATATATTACATACATACATAAATATATGTATGTAATACATACATATGCAGTATTATGCATATGTGTACACATATACATCTTGGATATTAGCTTTTAATTAAGCTGACTTTTAACCATTGAGCTCTTTAAAATATCCTTTTAAATCTCTTATTACTATAGTTTATCTGGAACAAGCTGATGATTTTTCAAAAGTAACATAGATACCAATCCAGAAAGGATTTGATTTACAAACCAAACCCAGGCTGCCATGTTGAAAGAAGGGCAGAACCTTAGCTACTGAACTACAGCATGGAGTAATCACCGCTGCTGCTCTTTCAGTTCGGCTTTGCTAGTAAAAAGTGGCCTTGTTACATAAATAAAGCCCTTCAGGTAGTCAAAATCTTTCTTTTTCATTTCCATGGCCTTTTTTTTTTTTTTTTTTCAAATAGCTGTGGGAATTTAGGCAATTCAAAGGCTTTGTTCCCCATACTTTGGAACTTTCCTTCAGATTTAACCAAGTCAAGTAGAGACGGTGAAACCCAATGGGAAAAATACTAAAAAAAAATAACAAAAACAGAAACAAATAAACAAAAAATCAGTTAAGCAAAACAAATAAATGATCACACAATTCATCAATTACTGAGTGCTCTAATGGTAAACAGAAATTAAGACCACCTAGTTGTTAATCTTAATTTTTAGTCATTAAGGAGAATTTCCAAGATAAAACCCCAATTCAGCTACTTAACCAGAAATGGGGCCCAGGCTGAAGACTGCTCTCTACCCCTTCAGAAGCAGGGGAAAAACTCTCAAACTTGTCTTCCCTGTTGGAAGTGAGCTAAAGCTCCAGAAAGGAGTTGCCTGCCCTCGATCATCATGTGAGCCGGAAAACTCACATTCCTTGTTGTTGGCGAGTGAAACTCCAGAAAAGGAATTGTACAGCAAAATAAACCTCAGATCCCAACCAAATTTGGGAGATCAGAGATTTTCTGGAGTGGGGAGCTCCTATGCCTCAGCAAATTTTCCTACTAGTTAGAGCAATAAATATAGTTCAAGCTGGTCCCAAGCACCGATCAAAGAATTACCAAAGGTCAGGGTCATCTTCACTCAGAGTCCCTTAATGACCACCAATTTGTAGACCAAAAAGTACCTGAGGCAGTTCCCAATCAATTTAGAAGTTTATTCTGCCAAGTTTAATAACATGTCCAGGAAAGCAGTCTGTGTCTTTCTCCAAACATGATTTTTAGAGCTTCAATATTTAAAGGGAAAAAACAGTCTTAGGGGAAAAGAGGGAGTCGTATTACTGAATCCACATGTTGCAAGAGGAAAGGAGCAGGTAGAGGAATAGTCAATCACATAGTCATGTCATACTCACTAAAGTGGCACTTTACATAAGATAAGTGGAATGCAGAGTAGCTACCTGTGGAGATATTTAACCTTTTGTCTGTAGTTATCTGCTTAGCAACATAAAAGGCAGTTTCTTGCATGACTCAATCCATGAAAACGGACATCATCCCATTTATTTGTGTCTTTTTCAATTTGTTTTACTATTGTTTTATAATTTTTGGTGAACATATCTTTCAGCTTCTGGTTAAGTTTAATCCCTAAGTATTTTATTTTTTGTTGGTGATGTAAATGGAATTGTTTTCTTACAACCTTTAGGATTACTATTGGTTTCTAGAAATGCCACTAATTTTTGTATGTTAATTTTGTATTTTGCAATCTTGCTGAATTATGTATTAGTTTTAACAGTTTTGTTCGTGGAGTCTTTAGGGTTTTCTGTGATTATGTCATCTGCAAACAGATAATTTTCTCTTCTGATGTTTATGCCTTTTATTTCTTTTTCTTGCCTGACTTCTCTGGCTAGGACTTGAAGTATTATGTTGAATACAAATAATAAGAGTGGACCTCCTTGCCCTGTTCTGCACCTTAGAAGAAAAGCTTTCAGTGTTTCTCCATTGATTATGATATTGAGGTTTTTGTTTGTTTGTTTGAGACAGAGTCTGACTCTGTCACCCAGGCTGGACTGCAATGGCACACTCTCGGCTCACTGTAACCTCTGCCTCTCCAGCTCAAGTGATTCTCCTGCCTCAGCTTCCCTAGTAGCCGAGATTACAGGTGTGTGCTACCACACCTGGCTAATTTTTGTATTTTTAGTAGACGTGGGGTTTCTCCATGTTGGTCAGGCTGGTCTTGAACTCCTGACCAAAAGTGATCTGCCCATCTTGGCCTCCCAAAATGCTGGGATTACAGGCATGAGCCACTGCATCCAGCCAATTGTGGGTTTTTATATATCCCTTTACTGTATTTAGGTTCATTTCTTCTATACTCATTTTGTTGAAAGTTTTTTTTTTAATCATGATGCAATGTTGAATTTTGTCAAATGTTTATTCTGCATCTATTGAGATGACCATGTGGTTTTTTCTTTCATCCTGTTAATGTGTATCACATTGATTGATTTTTTGTATGTTAAACAATTCTTCTATGCCAGGGATAAATCCCACTTGATTATGGTTTATGATCCTTTTAATGTGCTGTTGAATTCTGCTAGTATTTTACTGAGGATTTTGGCATCAATGGTCTTCAAGGATATTGAACTGTAGTTCCTCTTCTTGTGATGTGTTAGGCTTTAAAATCAGGATGATAATGGCTTGATAAAATGAGTTTGGGACTGTTCTCTCTTTTAGTTTTTAGAAGAGTTTAAGAAGAATTGGCATTAGTAAAATGAGCAAATCACAGAAGGACAAATACTGTATTCCACTTATATGAGGTATCTAAAATAGTCAAACTCATAGAGAACAGTGAAACTCATAGAAAATGGTGGTTGGCAGAGCTAGGCAAAGGGGAAAATGGAGAGTTGTTTGGTGAGCATAAAATTTCAGTTATGGAAGATGAATAAGTTCTAGAAATTTGATGTATGATATAATGCCTATAATTAAGAATACTGTATTGTGAACTTCAAAATTTGTTTGGGGTAGATTTCATGTTCAGTACTCTTACTACACATTCACAAAAAAACAAACAAAGAAAAAAACCACCAGCAGGAAACTTCTGAAGTGACAGATATGTCTATTACCTTGATTGTAGCGATGTCACAGGTGTATGCATATCTCCAAACTCAAACTGTATATATAAATGATGTACAGTTTGTTGTGTATCAATTATACCTCAAGAAAAATACAGTAAGTTAGAATAAATTTTCCAACCTGGTTCTTTTTTTTAGATTGTCAACTATTCAATATCTTTTGCACTTCTATATAATTCCATTTTATAATTTGTGTGTCAATTCCTATTTAAAAAAATATGCCACTACTTTCAAAGGAATTGCACTGAATCTACAGATTAACTTGGGGTTTACTGATATCTTAACAATATGAAATTTTCTAGCACATTAATAAAATATACTGCTCTATTTGTTTTGGTCTTCTTTGGTTTCTCTCCATCATGTTTTGTAGTTTTAAATTTAGAGGTCTTGCATATATTTTGTTATATTTTTAACAAAATTTAGGTATTTGAGGGGCTTTGGGATACTGTTATTGGTATTGATTTCTTTGTTTGTTTGTTGGTTCTGGGTTTCTGTTTTAAATAAACTTTGCAGTTTGGAAACATTTTAGATTTACAGAAATGTTAGAATGATAGTACAGAGTTCCAGTATACTCCTGACTCAGTTACTTTCATTGTTAATATCTTATATTACTGATGTATTTTTATCAAACTAAGAAAATTTTATTGGTGTATTGCTAAAAATAGTAACTGAATTGCTTTTAAATTTTATTTTGAAATTCTTTTGATAGTATATAAAAACAAATTAAGGATTTTTTTGAATTTTCTACATACATAGTCATGACATTGTTGAAGAATGGTATTTTTACTTATTTATTTACAATCATTATGTTTTTTATTTCTTTATTCTGCTTTATAACACTAATTAGCAACCCGGTGTGATGGCTTATATTTGTAATCCCAGTACTTTGGGAGGCCAACATGGGCAGATCAGTTGAGGTCAGGAGTTCGAGACCAGCCTGGTCAAAATGGCAAAACCCTATCTCTACTAAAAATACAAAAATTAGCCTTGCATGGTGGCATGTGCCTGTAATCCCAGCCATTCGGGAGACTGAGGCAAGAGAAAAACCCAGGAGGCTGATGTTGCAGTGAGTCAAGATCCTGACACTGCACTACAGCCTGGGTGACAGAGTGAGACTCTTTCCAAAAAGAAAAAAAAGAAAAAAAAAAAAGAAAGGAAGAAAGAAAGAAAAACCTACTAGGAATTCCAGCACAACGACATCATGTCAGTATCTTTGCCTGTTACCAACCTTAGGTGGAAAATGTTCCTTTATTCTGTTCATGTGGTGAATCAGATTGCCTGATTTTCGAATGTTAAATTAGATTTGCAGTTCTGGAATAAACATTTCTTCTACAGAAATTTTAACACTTGTATTCTTTAATCAATCCTCTCTTGTGGGACCTTTGTTATTCTAAGCATTCTGGCATTTTATTTTATTATTTTTGAGACAGAGTTTTGCACTTTTGTCCAGGCTGGAGTACAGTGGTGCAATCCTGGCTCACTGCAACCTCCGCCTTCTGGTTTCAAGTGATTCTTCTGTCTCAGCTTCCCAAGTACCTGGGATTACAGGCACCTGCCATCACACCCAGCTAATTTTTGTATTTTTGGTAGAGAAAGTGTTTCACCATGTTGCCCGAGCTGGTCTCGAACTCCTGACCTCATGACCTGCCCGCCTTGGCCTCCCAAAGTGCTGAGATGTCAGGCGTGAGACACTGTGCCCAGCCATATTATGGTATTTTAAATAGCATTGTAATAATTATCCCTGAAGCTAAATCATTACATACTTTCACACTAATTTCTCCATGAGCAGCCCCTAAAAATTGAATTGCTGGAGTTTTACTAAAATTTTTCCCTAGAAGTTTTGAATAAACATATCCTCTATTTCTACCAAAAGCCCCTCCTCTACAGACGCTCCTCACTTATTATGTGATGTTATGTCCCACATAAACCCATGAAACAGTTGAAAAATTCTAAGTTGAACCACTGTAAGTTGGGGATTCTCTGTATATCATTAATATACATAGTAGCCAAATCTGGATGCTATCATGGTTTAAATTTCTAATTTTGTAAGGAAAGATGTATCATTTTAATTTACATTCATTTATTAATGTAAGTTAAACTTTTTTGCAAATATTTTTTGAGCATTTCTCTTTTTTTAGTATAAAATGCTTATTCATACCCTTTGTCTATTTTTCCACTTAGAGTGGAAATTTTCTATTACATTTTCTCTTAATGATTTGTAAAAAAAACTTGTTGTATTTATCTTGAGCTTTTGTGTCAACTATATGATATGATAATAGTAGAGTTATTGAAACAAGTTAGAATATAGATTAGAATCTGAGCGATTAAGGCACTGACTAGTGGTAAATTAAGGATGATGGCAGATTTTATAGGATGGTGAACACTATGTTCTGAAGAAAGCAGAAAGGCTTTGATAGGGAGATACATGACCTAATTTACCTTGCAGAGCAGAGGTCAGCAAACTCTGGCCTTTGGGCCAAATCTGGTCCATTGACATTTCTGTAAATAAAGTTCTATTGGAATATATCTACAACCATTCATTTATGTATGTATTGCCTATGAAAACTAACATGCTGTCATGGCAGGGTTGAATAGGTGCCACAGAGACCACATAGCTCACAAAGCCCAAAATATTTACTGTCTCTTTACAGAAAATTTGCCAACCTGTTTTAAAAAGATAACTCTGGTAGCTAGATGAAGGAACAATATTAGGGAGAAATTAGGTGCATGAAACATATTTGGAAGGAAACTGCTAATTCAGATAAGAATGACAAAGACCTAGTCTAAGGCAATGGTAGTAGGTAGGCATGGAAAAGAGGAAAAAATAAGAGATATTTTGCATGCAGAATTAGAGGTGAGAATAAAAATTAACAAAGGTTAAAACAAGAGAAAGAGTCCAAGTTTTCTATTTTTGGTAATTGGAAGAATGGTGGTGTTTTGAATTGTGGTAGAAGAAAAACAGGGGGGGAAAGAAACATGTCCAGGAACAACGATTTTCATTTTGAATAAGCTAAACACTTGTAAGATAAATGCATGGGGCTTGCCCAAATTATTTCCAAACTGATCTCTAAGGCAAATGTAGTTGTGAGGTCATTGGTCTATAACTGGTAGCTGGTATTTTAGGAAGACATGGAAGAAAATGTAAAATAAATACAAAGTTCCCTGAACATCTATATATAAACATTTGTTGAAACTGTCATTAATTAACACAACAGAAGATTACAGAGAATTTAAAGTAAATTAAGTCCAGATATATCAAAACAATTGCAAAACATATAATGATGAGTTTTTAAAAAGCAAGGTGCAAAGGATACTACAATACTGTATATGGAAAATTTTAAAAACATAAAATGACATATATTGTATACAGACATACAAATGTAGAGATGACAGCACAACTTCAGAATATTAAGATAATAGGCAGGAGAGGACGAGAAGAGGAAGGGGGAACTAGCTTGATCTGCCACATTATATTTCTCTTTTAAAAAGCTGCCAGTAGAAGGCACTGAGAGTAAGGTATAAATTGTTAGGAGAAAAGTTAAGAAAAGACAGGTCCTGGACATCAGGAAAGGAGGTATGTCCTCAAAAGAACACCACAGAACGTACTATTCAACTTTGCAGACAAGTCAAGTAAAATAATGACTAAGAAGCTGTCTATTATCAGTCAGAAACTTTGAAGACAGTATCAACAGAATAATGGGGGTGGGAACCAGATGGTGAGGGGTGGACAGGAGATACTTGGCACTGAAGGAATGGAGGCAGTGACAGCAAATGGCTCATTCAAAAAGGCTGGCAATGAAGAAGGAAAGAGAAGAGAAAGATACAGTAGTTTAAATGAGAAATATTTATCTGATGCTTCAATTTCAGGCCAGGTAGGTACTCAAATAATTCAACTTTTTTTTCCTTTGCAAAACTTCAAGTTCATATAGTAGCAACATAAATATCTTTTTTCCTTAAGGGATTATCTATCTTATACGTTGATATGACACAAAAATAACATTAAGAGCTTGGTTCAAATTACATAACATGGACAGTAGTGTTGAAAAAGTTGAGAAAACGCAAGTCATGAGACTGAGGGATTTTCTAGGTGTACTGCTCACCCAGACAGATCCCCACAAAGTGGTATGTATCTTGAGCAGCCACCCAGTCCAGAATCTGTCCTTTAACCTTTCAGACTTAGAAACTTAATTTCATCAATGTGAACACACTTAGCACATTTGGGAAGGTGATTCATACTAACAAAGCTCATCAGGGTATGATATTTAAGACATTTTATTTATTTACAATAAGGAGTTTGATTGCCAAGCAGCCTAGACATAGTGAGCCCTGACTAGAGAGCCCAGTTATCCCTAGGGTATTTGGGAAGCAAGGAAGTAGGATACAGAGTTACTCACTGGAATGTGTAATGGCATCTGGTTTTGATGTGACAGTCTTTGAAACAGCTATATTCCTGTCGAGTGGCTTCTTGAATCGGCCTAACAGAGCATTCTCTCTTCAGGTGAAGGCATGCCCTTACAAATTTGCTGCTTCTGCACCTTTATTTCTAAATTTCCTTTTGAAGTACATATCCATTCCTTATCACTCTTAATACGTTTCTGCCTAAGAACAGACACATCTCTTTAAAATGTTCTGTTTTTCTCTGCACTGAACACACTATGCATGTTATTGCTTAGCTTTCAAAGTTCTTTGAGAACATCTAGGATCACTCCATATAGATGACAACATTTCATTTGTAATCATGACTTTTACCATTTCTGAGGACAACTATAATTCCATTGTTTATTCTATTTTTCTTCAAGTAAACTTAATTCTTTACATAAATTTTTTAAAGGACACCTTATATTACTACCATCAATTACCAACCCAGTCTATATTTGACAAAAGTAAAAAAAACCAAAAAGATAAGCATAATAAAGATACAATTATATTCTTTAATAATTCATTTGTTTCACCACTACCTGTATACTGGTAAGCCATCACTTATTATCACAACTGCCCAAACATGACATTATTTTGTATTTTTTTCATGCAAAGTCTACTACAGTCCTGCAAGCCTAGCCTGTTACTGATGATTGCAAAAGTACTACCTTGTAATAACATCAGCACTGCTCTGATTTATAAAATCCTGATGTGAATGTCAGCTCAAACTTTAAAAGAAATTTAAAGAAAATATGAGTTGTTTATATGAAATGTTCCTTAGGATAATATCATTTAAATGAGACAAATTTCCGAAATTATATAGTATGTCTTTCACAAAATTCTATAAAAGAGCTCTGATGGTGCACTCAGAGGGCTATCATTAAACCATTTATTGCTGTGTAGGTGCTGATTTTCAAACATTTTCTCAGACACAAAAAGGTGTAGTTCTTTTGGACCTATAACATAGTATTTATTTTGGACAATTCATTCTCTTCAATGTGTATAACACTCTAAGACATTGTAAATGTCTGAAAGTAACTATGAAGAAGAAAAAATAAAGAATTATGGGATTTGTTGAAAAAGGGACAAAGGGTATATTTTCAGAGGCTATTTGAGAATATGTAGGGGAGCTGATTAAGCACAGAGAATCTGGAGGAAAGCCTAAGAAAGGTTTCTCTACCCTTTGAGTTAGCAGTGACTGTGGGTAATGCTCTTTGTCCGTAAAGTCTGTGAGCAGAGCCCCCACAAAGTAAATATTGTATTCTCAACTATAAGATTTTTAGGACTTCTCATTAAAAGGATAGCGATTGTACATGTCAGATAGCATTAAATCTTTATTTCCAAAGTTAGGTTTAGGGTGATATGGAAAACCTCAACCAAATTTTAAATAAAATAATAAATATCTTAGTAGTAGTTTAGGTACTATAAATATGTGTAGGAAATACAATTAAACTCAATATAACTGATGAGCTACATACACATTTTAATCTCAGAGCTTTTTTGCATTAGTTTCAAACACATCTTAGAATAGTGGATATTTATTGGCTATTACCTCAGTATCCATTTCCATTTTTTCTAACCAAAAGAAACCTGATTTCCTTAGGAGAACTTACGCAACCTCATTATAAAGTGGCCATGTGGTTGGAGTGGACAGACCTAATCCCCAGGTTGAGTCCTGAGAGTGTCTCGCACCTGACCACAGTGATTATTGATCCAGGAATGGGGATGTATCACATTTTGGCCAATATAACATTACAGATTTGCTAAGGACTCCTACAAGTGAACAATGTTGGACAATGTTTCCTTGCTGCTGTGGGAGTTCGAAGAACTTTCCATGAATAGTGTGAGAAGAAGGTGAAGTTCCTTAATGCTGCCATGAGGGGATCTAGCATGAAAACTAGTCCAGCATCTGGAGGAAGACAGAGCTACAAGAATCAAAATGCAGTCAGTGTCCAGAAGGCAACACAAACTGATGAATTAAGTCTCCCTTGAAGCCTAAAATTAGAGGAGTGTGTACACAATTCAATTACATGAACTCATACTCCCCTAATTTTTTCTTTCATAATCTACTTTGGTTCAGGTTTTCTGTTACTTCCAAAAGCCTCCCAGCCGATGTAGGAAGGTAATGTGGAACACCGGAGGAAGTATTGTGGTCAGGAGGTCTGAGTTCTGGTTTAGTTTTGCCATTATTTGTGTGATCTGAAGCAAGTTCTTTATAACAAAACCCTTTAACTACTGTATCCTTTTTACAAGAAGAGCATTCATTTTAGATGATTTCCATTAATATAACATAGAACAAATTGGCTAGATGTATACCAATTTCACACATATTTCTGAGTGTATAGGTTGACTGTATTTATTGGCCTCTCATTAGCTCAGTTGAGGAATTGTGATTCAGTTCTAAAAGATGGGATGTAGACCAAAGTGACAAAACCCACACTAAGATCTTTTACTTAATATTTTTTCAAAATCCTCTCTTCCCTCTCTTCAATGACCATGGAGGCTGAATACTGAGGATGGTAGAATCAGGGATCTCTGATTTTTACTAGTCTTCCTCCAAGTTTTCAACCTAATTTTCACAAAATATTTATAAAATATTCTGAAAACTTTCCAATGTATTTTTGTTCTTCCAAGAAAACTTCTCCTGGATTGATAAAATATTTGTTAACTGCACTCATGAAACTGCCTCAGAATTACTTCACTAATAAATTTAAACAGAAATTATGCATGATTTACAAGCTTGACCCTAATTTAAATCTAGTTTACAAAATGAAAAAAAAAAAAAAACTTAAAGTTAACTGCTATTTTTTAATACTCCTAAATGTGTTGTTATACAACATTTATTTCTTATTCACCTGGAGTCTGATGCGGGTAGAGCAGCTCTCCTAGAATTATGAACAAATAGGGCAGAGTAGGGTGTTACAATTCAGGGTGAAATAATCGAGGCATCCTGTGATGGGTGTGAACTTGCCCCTCAGCAGATGAGAATCCACTGCAAAGCCTTGAGTGGAGAAAATGGCATGATTAAGGAGCCAGTCAAGAAGTGAAATGACTGAGAGACATCAATAATCTTTTCTAAATCAATGTTGGACAAATTATCCCACTATCTCAGGCAGAAGGAGACATTCATTGATTCAACTGATACTTAAACCAATCTGGAAATTGTAAGTCAGGCTTCTACATTGGATTTATTTCATCTCTCCTAACTTGTCCCAGACAGACCTTTGTTCATCACTCTACTTACTGAATACAAGGAATAATTCACTAATGCTAAAACAGGATCCCTCCAATTCTCACTTCCATCTAAGATTTTGCACCGATTGAAAGTTGAGCCAATTGTGCATAACTCCATTTCCTTGCCTGCTAATCTAAACTCACAGGGAGAACCACTTCAGCTAGTTCTATTTATTTTATAAAGGGTACCATTACAATGCAAACTCCTCAAAAGCAGGAACAGTATCTCATTTAGCTTCAGATAGTCAATGACTGTTTCAGTATCTTGCATTCTGCTCCGTTTGTAGAATTGACAATGGTCAGGAAATAAGGTTCTCTGTCTAGCAGTGATCTCTTGATACCCAATTATCTTGGCAAATGAAAGGGGGAAGAGACACTACCCACACAGAAACTGAAAAGTGTGCAAAGAGAGATACTGTTCCCAGCTGTATCTGTGTGGCAATAAACACCACTGCATATTTTCTTTCTGCTTTTCTATGGTGGTTAATGTTATATATATAAATGGAGACATGTACACACACGCATACACAACAAAAATGGTAAAGTTTTAAGAAAATGTCTTATTAATTTCTAATATTCTGCATGAAAATACTTTTTCTATTTTTTTTTTACATGTCAAACTTTCATTAAAGATTTCTGAATGAGTAGAAAAGGTTAAAGCCCAGTGCAACATCTATATTTAGAGAGTTTGTGTAAGTTTCTTTGGAGAGGTGCGCTTGGGGAGGAAAAATTTAAGATAAAGTTGTGCTGATTGTTGGAATTTAGGTTAGACTGGGAATGTCTGATGTATTTACAGTCATCTATTTGCATGGAATAGAAAGAGACTACAAAAAGGATCTTTTTCTTCACTCATCCCCCAGGATCTTCCAGTCTTTTGTCTAAACTCTGGGGTAGGGAAAAAATGGCCAGCCAACAGAATCAAGAAGGGCTGTTTTCACAAAGATTTGCTAAGAAATGGAAACACACTTTTAATTAATTTATTTAGTTTGGAGACAGGGCCTCACTCTCTCCCAGGCTAGAGTACAATAGTGTGATCACAGCTCACTATAGCCTCTAATTTCTGCACTCAAGTGACCTCTTATCTCAGTCTCCCAAGCAGCTGGGATCACAGGCTCATACCACAGTGCTCTGTGGAAACATACTTTTAAATTTTTTTCTTTTTTTTTTTAACAAATTGGTAAGAGTGACATTCCATAAAGTGCAGGCCCTCGCAAGTTCACCAGCCTATTCCCAATTACTCCAAAGAGAAGGCCTGGGTAGCTCATAGCTTCATCTCCATGACTAACTAACATCACCACACTGAATTTGGCTCAGACTTCTTGAAAGCCACAGCTAGATCACTGTGGTGTTGAGGAGAAAGGTGAGCTCAAATTTGTTAAATGTTTGCTTGAAGAGCCCAATATGCTTGGAGGATGTTCAGGCTTATTTGGTGGTGACCACCTATGCCAGTCCACACAGACTGGTTGTTATTGCTGCAGGACAGGTGACAATGGCATTTCACATTCACCTAACAGTGCTCTCACCTTGGCTTGCTTTGACTCAGTAAGTAAGCAAGGCAAAGGATATACATGAGATTAGAATATGGATTTGTGGCTGCAGCAACCAGAAGCTTCTCTCAGAGTCTGCGGATCTCACCCTCCCAAAGGAATGAATCAGTAGGTCAGAGCAGCTCTGAAATGTGGGCTCGCTCTCTATTTTTTACATTTCTGGCTTGATGAGGTAAGGGGCAACCTGAAATCAAGAGTCTATCCTAACACCATGAAATAAATGTTTGCTGTGCCACAGTCAGATAACTAAGTTATTTGTTTGTATCATTTCTTGCTACATAATTGGGCCAAGTTGATGTCTGGTGCAGCAGACAGGCTATGGTCTACTAAAGACAGGAATTTTGTTTTTGAGTAAACAATCCACTTTAGACCAACTTTGGTGGTAGCAATGATTGCCTACTCAAGAATATTTAGAGAGGCTTGTGCAGCTCTGTGAAGATGGACAGAAACCCCATCCTGTCCTTTGCTTTACATAAAAGAGAATAAGGTGAAATCAAATGATGACAAGAACTAGGGCTAGACTACTGCTCCTAACTCAAGATACAGACCCTTTTAAAGGGAGATTATAAAGACACATGCACACATATGTTCGTTGCGGCACTGTTTGCAATAGCAAAGATCTGGAACCAACCCAAATGCCCATCAATGATAGATCAGACAAAGAAAATGTGGCACATATACACCATGGAATACTACGCAGCCATAAAATGTGATGAGTTCGTGTCCCGTGGATGAATCTCGAAACCATCATTCTCAGAAAAATGACAAAAGAACAGAAAACCAAACACCACATATTTTCACTAATAGGCAGGTGAGGAACAATGAGAACAGTTGGGCACAGGGAAGGAAACAACACACTGGAGTAGGTAGGGGGGTGGAGGGGAGGGGAGAGGAGGGACAGCAGGGGGCAGAGAGGTTGGGGAGGGATAACACTGGGAGAAATGCCTGATGTAGGCGATGGGGGTATGGAGACAGCAAACCACCATGGCAAGTGTGTACCTATGCAACAATCCTGCAGGATGCAGGATGTGCACATGTACCCCAGAGCCTAAAGTACACTTGAAAAAAAAAAAAATATATATATATATAGAGAGAGAGAGTATTTTTAATCTCTATCTTAGTTTGGCCCAAAAGCAGATCCTGGGGCAAGAATTTAAGTGTAAGTAGATTATTTAGGGAAAACCAGTAAGGGAGTGGAAAAGTGTTATAAGGAAAGAAAGTGAGCCAATAAAATGTGCACTATTAAGTCAGCTACTGCTGAATGAGTAGAGGTATAGCACATGGATTATCGCACCTTCTTGACAAACTGTTATTTATAAACTGTCACTGACTGAAGACTGCTCCCTGAGGGAGTGCTAATTCCCCAGAATTCCTAGCCTGCCACACATGGACAGGGGTTCAGAAAATGCCTTCAAATGCAGAGATGCACATATCAAAAATTGAAAGTACACTGGAGCACAGTGAAGTCATTTTGGGAGAAATGGGAAATGGATATTATTATATACTTATTTACCTAGAAGAGGCATAAAACTTGCCTAGATAAGGAGTAGTCAGGGCTTTGAACCAGCAGCATCCCTGTAAAGAATATGCAGTGATTTGCAGGGCTCATGGTGGATTAACTCTCCAACAGCTCTCACAGGATGCAGGGTAACATATTTATTTAAATAGAAAAATAAAGTCAGCTAATGGGTTTGATAAGGATATGGGCTCTACCATAAATATGAGTTAAATTTGCAGCTACAAAATTTTAATGAAAATATATTTAAAGCACATAAACAAAATACTATGTGCTAGAAGTTACATTCCTTGCAATTAATAAACTTAGTATATAAAATTTTAGCATTTTAAAGTAAGCATGCATAAAAGGGCCTTAGTTTAAAACTTTTTTTTTTTTTTTGGTTAAAAACATTTAGAAGCCATATGAGCAAAAATAGCTCATAACTGTCTTACAATTATGTGAGCTACTCAATATCCTTTAAAAAAAGGAGAATAAGATTCAGAGGTTAGGTAGCTGGGTGGCAGGCCTCAAATGCACAATAAAGCTGGGTCAGCTAGGATCCTTTGAACACCAGTCAAACTATCAGTCTGAAGCTTCTGACCTAATATAACATCCACTGTGCCCTGGATGTCACCACAGGCGTCAATGGCATGCTCCTTTATGAACTTGCTCTTGCTACAACTGGTGTGACCATCAGAGTCGGTTCTCTACAGGATTTGCTGTTTTGCAGTACCAGTCCTCAATTCAATATATGTGGTAGTCATAAGCAGAGCCTAGGCCTCTTTCATTGCAAGAAACATCAGAAAAAAAGTGTCTAATATATTGAGCTCTATCACCAAAACTTGTAAAATAGGGAACTCTCTTGAGAAATAAAAAAGACAGTTCTCACATTAACAGCCAAAAAGCAATGACTAATGTCCCCAACAAATAGCTGTCTTTAATTATAATTATTTTTGTTTTCCAAAAATCTCTCTGCTAAGATTTTATTTCAATCCACTGCATTATTTTGACATGTTGGTGATTTTCAATTTAGTTTCTGGTGCTTATGTTAAACTGCAGACCATTCTTTATTTTTGATCATGCAACATGCATGAAAATTTCCATTATGTGAGTTACTATTACATAGGGTACAGACTTCGAAAAGTTCCTGCATATTCTTTTTGTTGTTGTTTTTTGTTTCTTTTCCTGCATATTCTTGACAGAAAACAATAGGAAGTAGGGTAGGCAGGGAGGAAACAATGCAGACTTTCTCTTAAGTCCTAGGAGGTTTAGTTATGTCTGTTTATTCTCAATGCAAGAGGTCAAGTTCAGAAGAATGGGAGAATCATATCTCACAGCTAGTCAAAGATGGGCATCATGAGAATACATGAGGCTGGTCAGAATAATAAGTTTGGTAATATAAAAGCTCTGGAAATCTCATTTGCTGACATTAAAGAACAGGGGTCTGCAAACTTTCTATAAAGAGCCCGATAATAAATATTTCAGGTCTTGTGGGCCTCTGTTGCAATTATTCAAGTCTGGTGTTGTAGTCCCAAAGCAGTCATAGATGATATACAAATTAATGATTGTGGCTGTGTGCCAGTAATATTTATTTACAGAATAATATCCCCAAGGTTTGTAGTTTGCCAACCTCTGTTATAGAAAATTAATAGTAACAATATAGATACTTAATACTGAAGAAGAAATGGAAAAAAATGCAAGAGAGGCAGAAAAGTGTTTAATCTGCCTCTTTCTCTTTGTAAACAGTTAGGTCCAGGAATCTGAAGAGAGTCACAAATGCTCAAATCTGAATAACCTTAAGTGATCCTTTGTCTATACATGTTCTTTATTTCTTGACACTACTGTGCATTTTTCTTGGGCAGCAATCTCAGTGGCAGTGCAGTACATCGGAGCTTGACTGTCTAGCTTCAAAGACTGGCTCTGTCAATTACTAACAAAATGACTTTGGGCAGGAGACAAAACGTAGAGAAAAAAAGCAGCAGAAACCACAGGAGTGACAGAGGTGTGGAACACAGTAGGCACTTGACAAAGATGACTTAAGATTTAGGTAAAGACTGAACATGTACCACTCCTACTTGTCATGACAGTGGAGCATCCACCTTGTAAGAAAGACAGTATAAGGAGAAAAACACACAAATGTATTAAAGAATACTTTGAAGAAACTCACCTTTTACTTAATATTACCACAGAGGAAATTCTGGGGAGTTTAGAATTTAGAAAGACTTTGTGCCATGGAGAAAGATGGTCATGAGCAATAGTACTTAAGTTGTTTAGAATGAATAAAAAATGCTCAAAATCTCCTATGTACAGTATAGTCACTTTTCCAGTGACACTGGTCAATGACTTTTATCCAGGAATGCAATAAATTAAGAGGTTACATATCTGTATCACTTTTTATTTCTTCCACAATAAATTACCACAAACTTCGTGACTTAACAAAACTTTATCATCTTTTACTTCTGTAAGTCTGACATGGGTCTAACTGGACTAAAATCAAGGTGTTAGCGGAACCTATGCCTTTCTGGAGGCTATAAGAAAGAATCCATTTCCTGCTCACTTAGATTTTGGCAGAATTCAGTTTCTTGCTGTTGTAGGACCAAGGTCCCTGTATTATTGCTGGCTATAAATTAAGAGCTGTTCTCAGCTTCTAAAGATAACCACATTTCTTGGCTCATGGCCCTCTTCAACCTCAAAGTCCATCAACAGCAGGACAAGTCTTTTCATGTCACATCTCTCAGACCCACTCTTGTGATTCCCTCTCCCACATGTAAGGACTCGTGATTAGAGGGGGCTACCTGAGTAATCCATAATAACCTCCCCATCTCAAGGTCCTTAACTTCAATCACATTTGAAAAGTACCATTTGACATGTAAAGTAACAATCACTTGAGGATAGGATAGATTATTTTACCTTCCACAATATCTAGTTACCTTTCCTATTCTTCGCATTGGTAGTGACATCTGAAAAATGTCAACCTGCCTTTGAGTATTTGGACTCAAAGGTATATATAGTCCTTCTGACTTTTGAAAAACGTCTACATACAATAGCAATGACATATCCATGGATATGCACTGATCCTATGTACACATAAACTCAAAATTTTGTCTTTTGAGTAAAACAGTTACTTTAGTATTAATTATTATAAGAAGCACCAAACTAGAATCCAGGGGGCCTTGATTGTAGGATCTACCATGTAACCCTAAAAGAGTCACTGAATCACTGAACTTATTTTGGACTCAGGTTCCTAATCCACATGACACAGAATATGAACTTGAAAATTCCTAGGTTCCCTTTTAACTCTAAATATCTGTGATCCATGATCTGAAAGAAAAAGGGTAGGTGGGAAAGTCATTCTGGATTGTGACAAAAATGAAACAAAACTTATATAATGAGAATTTATCAGAAATAAGGGAACGCCTTGATATATTTTCTTCCCAATATGTTTTTAATTTGTTTTTGCTATTTAGGAGAGTACAAGTATAGTTTTCTTACATGCATATATTGCACAGTGGTGAAATTTGGCCTTTAAGTGCATCCAATACCTGAGTAGTGAGCACTATACCCAATAAGTAATTTTCAGCCTTCATCCCCTCCCCATATGTGTTTTAATGTCATTTAAGGCATTTGCTTTCCATTAGTCAAGGTTATTTATGTTTAGCTTTTGTCAATATAATTCTTATACTTCACTTTCACTATTTCATTTCCATTTCCATACCTTCTTACATTATTCATCTTTTATTGCCTAACCTCAGTATTTTTCTCCAAAAAACACAATAAGTTAGCTTTGCTCTCTCTTGCCATATAGTATCTGCAACAAGTCCAAATCAATCTGTTTCTTCAGTGTCAATTATAATATTAAGGAATGAATTCAGGTTGAAGATCCTAGTGACCTAAGTAATTTCTGTCATCAATATTATTTTCCAATTTTGACATGCAAAAATCCAATAGAAAGGACAGTATAATTTTACCTGTATTGCAACCCAAGCACTAAAGACGATTTTAAAAAACTAAGCAAAACAATAAAAAACAAAATAAATGTCCTCAGCTTAAAATAAAGTTCCCTAATCTGCTTCACTATAGTGATAACACATACATGGTAATTTATTAAAAAAAATACTGAAAAATGATCAAGTGTGGGTGTTCCATTTTGATTAGTCATATTCTGTATGTGCTATTTAAATAAAGCTGCCCTAAGTTATATGAATTCAAGCACCCTTCTAGGGCAAAGTCAGAGGTGGAAGAACTGCCTACCTAAAGAATTATTTCGTGAGAGTATGAACCACAGAAGGAGATAAGTAAAACGGGTAGGTTAACGTTATTTAAATTTCAGATTCTCAGTGGAATACTAACATAGTCTGTTGTGCTAAAGTACTGTCTTTTTTATTTTTTATTTTTGAGATAGGGTCTGGCTCTGTCGCCCAGGCTAGAGTGCAGAGTGATGAGATCTTGGCTTACCACAACCTTTGCCTTTTGGGATCTCAAGCCATCCTCCCACTTCAGCCTCCCAAGAAGCTGGGACTACAGGCATGTGCCACAATGCCTGGCTAATTTTTTGTAGAGACAGGGTTTCATCACACTGCCCTGGCTGGTCTGGAACTCTTGAGCTCAAATGATCCTCCTGCCTTGGCCTCCCAAAGTGCTGGGGTTAAAGGCATCAGTCACTACACCCAGCCAAGTACTGTTTTTTTAAATAATAAACGTGAGCTCACATGAGATTGTTAAATAGGGGAGTAATGGTAAAATAATAAGGAAAGTGGGTTGGTTCATACATAATTTTTCATAGCACTTTAATGCTTTGTAATACAAAGACACAATAGCTGAAGTACAAGTATTGATGATTGCACCAGGCCTGGGGAATATAGCACTCAAATGACCACCTTTCACAGTGTGGGACCCCATCCTTCCCGGGCTTGGTTCAGCCATGTGCTCCATTTTGATAGTGCTTATTTTGCAGCGCTCTCAGATCTTTGCAAAAGCAATATCAGACAATGAGTCAGACCCATCCATCTCTCGCAACTCTGTATTTCCTGCAAAGTTTGCAACTGTTTCTCCATCTGCAACTTCTGAGGATCTCCTGCCCTTGTTCCTATCACTCATCAGTGTCTACCCTTCTATAAATTGTCATTCTTTAAGCTAACTTCAACTTTTTAAAAAAGGTAAAGCTCTTTAAGTTAATATGGCATTGCTATATTTGTTAGGAGTTTTATACATCCTTTCAAATGACCTACTATTTTCATTTGGGATGTTATTATCTGTTAGCACTACAGCTCAGTGGTTACCAGACTTTGTTGTGTATTAGTTACCTAGGGATATTTTAGAATACTGACGCCCAGCTTCTCCCCCAATTCCATTTAATTCAGAATTTCTTCAGTGTGGGAGCCAGATAACAGTTTTTTTTTTTTTTTTTTGAGACAGAGTCTCCCTCTGTTGCCAGGCTGGAGTGAGGAATCAGATTTTGAAGATCGCATCCCTAAGTAGCAAAGTTCGGGAATCACCTCACTAAGTAGCAAAGTTTGGGAACCACTGCTTTGTTGTTCAGAGTTTGAGAGGGCTTTTCCACACTTATTTTTTCCTTAGGCTCTTATTTTAAGTGAGCCATTTTCTTAAAATGTGAAGATTTTCAGGAATGTACTATACATAGCATATTATAGCCAGAGGCTTTGTCATTTTTTGGCTTCTGCTATGGTCTGGATATTGGTGTCTCTCCAAAATTCATATGCTGGAACCTAATATCCAATATGATAGCACTAAGAGGTGGGGTCTTTTGGGAAGTAAGTCATAAGGACTCTGCCCTCATGAACAGGATTAGTGCCCTTACTGAAGAAGTTGAAAGGAGCTGCCTTGTCCCCTTCTGCCATGTGAGGATGCAGCAAGAAAGTACCATCTATAAGGAACCGGCCCTAATCAGACACAGAATCTACTGTTGCTGTGATCTTGGATTTCTCAGCCTCCAGAACTGCAAAAAATAAATTTTTGGTGTTTATAAATTACCCAGTCTAATGTATTTTGTTAGAGCAGCCCAAACAGTTTCTAAAATAAAAATAATGTAAAGAGAGAGGAGGATTTGGTGAATTAAAAATGGCTGGTTAAAAAAAAAAATTTTTTTTAACTCAAGACATTCTGATTGTTTTTTTTTTTGTTGTTGTTGTTGTTTTTTTAAGGTCTCACTCTGTCACCCAAGCTGGAGTGCAGCAGCATGATCACGGCTCACGGGGCTTAAGTGATCCTCCCACTGCAGACTCCCAAGTAATTGTGAATGCAGGTGTGGGCCACCAGGCCCAGCTAATTTTTGTATTTTTAGTAGAGATGGGGTTTCCCCATGTTTCCCAGGCTGGTCTTGAACTCCTGGGCTCAGGCAATCTGCCCACTTTGGCTTTCCAAAGTGCTGGGATTACAGGTGTGAGCCATTGCACCTGTTCTAAAAATTTTAATAATAAAAATAAATTTAAAAAACACCATAAAGAATGCATAAAAGTATACATAAGTATTTTATTAATATGTATTGCCCTTTATGAACTGAAACAGTGGGACTCCTGAGACAGACTCGTTCTCCAGATCTTTAAGGTAAAGCATATGCCAGTGCAAGTGTCATCAGTATGTTCTGTGACCTCACCATTGGCTAATGAGCAAAGTGCATCATGTTTACACAGTTCTACAGACTGGTCCAATCTACTTTCTTACCAAGTAGTCTTGCCTTTTCCTGTGTCTCCCTAATCTTGCTAACCTCTGATTCACCAACTACTATTACTATGCCACCTAGGATTTGCTGTCTCCCTCATTTCTTTTCTTTTTCATTTTTAGATAGGGTTTCACTCTATTGCTCAAGCTGGAGAACAGTAGCTCCATTATGGCTCTCTGCAGCCTCAACCTCCCTGGTTCAAGGTATCCACCAGCCTCAGCCTCCCAAGTAGCTGGTACTACAGGTGCATGACACCAAGCCCAGCTAATTTTTTTTTTTTTTTTTTGGTAGAGATGGGGTTTTACCATTCTGCCCAGGCTTGTCTTGAACTCCAGGACTTAAGCAATCTTCCTAACTCAGCCTCCCAAAATGCTGAAATTACACATGTGAGCCACTGGGTCTGGCCCCATTACCTTTCTTAACCTCTATCATCAAATCACATTTTTTTCTGCCTCTCCATTCTTTTATTATTATTATTAACCTCTGTGAGCACAGAACATGCCTCTCCATTCTTATTGCTACAAATCAGAAACTCATACCTGAACTCCTGCTGGCCTTTTTATCTTCAGTTTCTACTCCCACTAAATATTAATGTCAGTGCCAGGCACGATGGCTCACATCTGTAATCTCAGCACTTTGAGAGGCTGATGTGGGCAGATCACCTGAGTGTGGGAATTTGAGACCAGCCTAGCCAATATGGTGAAATCCCGTTTCTACCAAAAATACAAAAATTAACCAGGCATGGTGGTGCATGTCTGTAATTGCAGCTACTCAGGAGGCTGAGGAGAATCACTTGAACCTGGAGGTGGAGGTTGCAGTGAGCCAAGATAACACTACTGGACTCCAGTCTGGGCAACAGAGAGAGACTCCATTTCAAAAAAAAAAGTCAATTCATTTTCCTAAAGTGTATTTGTACTTCTTCTCAAGCACTGATTTAAGTCTTATCTTTTTTGTAATACCGTCTAAGATTCTAACTCATATACATCTGTCCCTTCCTTAAACACTTAAAAGTATACACAGCTCAATCTGTCTAATCATAAAAAAATGGCAGTGAACAAAACATTGTATTGGAATAAGCCTTGTGACTTAACAAAAAAGGTTTTTTATGGTGTAGACTATGTCCTTGAATAATGCTGAGTACTTATTATGTATAAGACTCTTCAAGTATTACTTTTAGTTCCTCAACAACCAGATGTACTTTTGTGTAGTTTTCTCCATTTTACAGATGGGGACACAGGCACAGAAGGTTAAGTGTGCTCAAAGTTACACAAATCAAAATCCAGACAGTTCTTGAGTCAGTGTTCTTAATAATGATCCTAAACTGCTTCTCAAGGAACAAATCACTTATATTTGATATTTTCCATCCCTTAAGAAATAGAGTTAAATCTACCCGTCTTTATTACCCTAAATGAAAAAATAAGTAAAGCACTTGGTAATTTATAGTTTAAATGAAGACTATCATTTACCTTTATTTATAATCTGGAATATTCATTTTTTCCATGCAATAATTATTTCATTTTTATAAGTAAAGGTCTCTTACTATTCAGGAATTTCCATGTAAGTAGAGACACATGATGTACTTACATCCTTTCTGCTTAGAACCCTAGCTAGATCTATTAAATATATATTACTGATTGGTTGACACCCTTGCAACTTGTAGGGAAGTAAAGCATAAAAGCATAAAAAAAATAAAAGTTCCCATCATATAAGGTTAAAAATATTATTTTAAAAATTGCTATTGTGATAGTTTTCCATACACTATTCAGAGAAGGGCAAATTCAGCTTCCTCAGATTCTACTAGAAGTCTGATCCTTTAGGTTAATGCATTCTGCTCAAGATTTAGATTCAGAACTAATGGAATAAAATTATTTATTTCAAGCATACTTTGGTTGATAATTTATCAGTGATATAATGTCATTTAAATGAGCATTACCTTGACAGATTTTGACTTACGGGGAAAGTTTCATTGTAACTCTTAATTTTTTAGTAGTCAGATGTTTATATCTATCAGTTTTTCCTTGGTGGAGCTTTAATGTAATTCTTCTTTATGAGATGCTAAGCTGTCTGCATTCATGTACTCCCAAGGGAATATGGCTAATATAGATAAATTACATATGTAATGTTTGCATCCAGATGTAATTCATTTTTTGCCTTAATAAATGGACTTTTCTTTATCCATAGGCTTTCTTGCTACATCTGTGATCTTTACAGACTGCAGAAAATACAGTGGCTTTAAGACACACCTAAAAAGCCAAAGATATTTTGTGATGCTCCATAAACACTGTACATCTGCTATTTATCTGGCATATTAATTTAATGAAAGCTACACAAGGCCATAAACTTATAATGTATTTATGATGAAAGCAGTTTCATAAGTTACCATATAATGTTAAACATTTTCAAAACATAAGCACACTTTAAGGGATGAAAAAGCTGTAGGGAGTGTTCATTTTTATAAGATCACGCAGAGTTTCGTGTCTTCCTTTTTGACATGTAATTTCACTCTTGTCACCCAGGCTGGAGTGCAATAGTGTGAGTCGCAGCAACCTCCGCTTCCCGGGTTCAAGCAATTCTTTTGCCTCGGCCTCCCCAATAGCTTGGATTACAGGCGCACCACCATGACCAGCAATTTTTTTTCTTTTTTTTTTTTTGGAGACGGAGTTTCGCTTTTGTTACCCAGGCTGGAGTGCAATGGCGCGATCTCGGCTCACCGCAACCTCCGCCTCCTGGGTTCAAGCAATTCTCCTGCCTCAGCCTCCCGAGTAGCTGGGACTACAGGCACGTGCCACCATGCCCAGCTAATTTTTGTATTTTTAGTAGAGACGGGTTTTCACCATGTTGACCAGAATTGTCTCGATCTCTTGACCTCGTGATCCACCCACCTCGGCCTCCCAAAGTGCTGGGATTACAGGCGTGAGCCACCGCGCCCGGCCTTCTTTTTTTTTAAACAAAACTCCTTACTAATACCTTGTTAATCATTAATTAGTCTGTGGGTTTTGGTTCAACCCCTAACATTTGCAAATCACACAATTATCTCCGTTCTTTCACTTATGGAAGACAGTTTTATTTGTTAGCCTGAGAATATGAGATATTCACAATCTAATTCCTCACTACATTTGATTTCAAACAGATCGGAATAAGTTCCAGAATATAAAATATTAACTATTTGGTTAATATCTTGCAGGTATTTTGTGGGTATGCTCTAATTAAGAAATGCTTCCTTTTCTGAGGAAAACTGCTGAGGTTGCATGAGTTATTCCAAAACCACAATTCTTAAGAAATTACAAGTTTAACTGAAATCATAAAGATATTTTGTAAAAAAAAAAAAAAAGAAATCACTCCTGGTGTTTTGTGTATAAATCTTTTTCTAACTTCCAGCTCTCTCAAGTTAGGGCACCACAGTAAATAACGTAGGCACAGCGGCATTTTCTAGTATCATGTCTGGAAATATCTTAAATGATACCTATGGCAGCATCTAGGGAAACTGAGGCCCAAAGAGTCGATGTGACTCGTGCAATGACACCAATTTGCTAGCAGAGCCAAGATAAGAACAAAGTTTGGTACTTTCTGCATCAGTTCTTTCTTGGTGCTGCAGGAGCCTTTTACTTACTAATTCAACCCTAGGGAAGGGTAGACCATCGTGGCATGGTAGAAGCGCGGATATTCGTTTTCTAAGGGATGATCACACACCTTTGTCTATTTGCATTTAGTTTCTTTAAAAAGTAACAACACCTCTATTTTGGAGTACTTTTAGAAACAAAAGCAGAACACACGAACGTGCATTTTCATTGTTGATTTACACTGTGTGGTTATAACGTGCGCAACTTTGTCCCGGGCAACTGGACTTATTTTTAGTGTTATTTTCGTCTCCTGCTGCAGAAAACTAGAGATTCCACTACCCGCACTTGCATTTCACACAGCAGTGCTTGTCTGTTCTCCTCCTTCACTCCTAATAAAAACACCTTATCCCGTTTCCTCTTGTCTGCTCTCCCTCCTCTCAGCATTCTCACGTATTAACTTCCACCACACTGACTTTTACTCGGATAGAAAACCCATCCCCTCTCTCTTACGCCACCTTTAGGAAGCTTCTTACTTTTTCCGCCTCTGGCTCGCTTTTGTCTGCCTCTCGCTTGCTTTTGTCTCGCGCAGCTTCCGGAACACGGCCCGGAACTATAGCGAAAACACACTGCGAACGCGCGTTCTATCGTCGCCGCTGTGCGGCTTCTGTTTCATTGGCCAGTTCATTACAATTTCCGATTCGCGGCGGCTGCGAGGCAGCAACTCTCGCGACATTTGCTGCGGCCCGGCAAGCGCAAGCCACAGCAGGGTTCTGACGCGCGCATTCAGTTCTGCCTGTCGCCGGCGCCGCTCTGTTACCCGGAACTGTCGGGCAGAGCAGCATGACGTCCGCCCTGGAGAACTACATCAACCGTATCCTTAAGGTGGCCGCTGCGGGCGTGAGCCGGGGCCACGGAGACACTGCCAGTCAGGATCGGTGGGAGGCTGGGAGGCCCGGCCGCGGCGGGTCTTGGGGGCGGGCGAGGGGATGAGGACCCCGGAACGACCCATAGTTCGTCGGCGGCAGCTGGAGCGTGTAGCTGCTGCAGGCCGAGGGGTCTTTTGCTTTCCGCCTGCAAAAGCCGAGTAAAAACCCAGTGTGTTTATTACTAACTTTTCTCTCTTAAAAAAAAATACATTCTTGATTCTTCTTTACTATTTCCGTAGGACTTATGTGTTCAAGTTTGTAAATAAGATGAACAGTCGTCCGGGCGGCGACAACAGTTTTACAAATCTTTGTCTTGTTTTATTCATATAATTTGCTGATTAGTTTGAGGATAGCAAAAAGTTTAACTTTTTGCTATGGTTCACAGACGAAGTTTCTGTCTCTTTACCACTTTAAGTCTCAACTTGTTGGTAGAATGAAAAAAATGCTTGCTGTTGTATTGGATTGTAGTGAGCAGTAAGTAACAAAAAACCACATAGGAAGTCTTGAAATAGACTTTGCAAGTGTTGCCGTTTTAAAGTCTCTGGACAGAAACTCGAAATTATGCTCATGTACAAACTGGATGACAAATTAAATACCGAATGCTTTTAATTATGTGGGCATTATTGGTACCTTGTGACACTGATTATATAGGTTTTTTTTTTTTTTTTTGCATTGCAGAAGACTGTCCTGGAAGACAGTTTTTTAACATGCTTGAAAATCGTCCAACATCGATTAATTTAGTAGTCATCCAATTTTCATTTTAGAAATGAAATAGGCCTAAGAAACGAAATATCCTGCCTAAAAATCATAGATTGGCAATATTCCTGATAGAAAAGTGTTAAAAAACCGGGATATTTTGAGATAGGATACACTGGATACACTGATCACGTATGGAAAGAGGTTTTCTTTTTCTGTTTTTTCTCTTTAGTCATGTAATTATCACAAAGACAAAACAGTTAGTAGCTTTTCAAGATTTTTTTTTAAAGTCTATAGTCTTGCTCTGTTGCCTAGCAACGGGGTGGGGGTCTCACTGTGTTGCCCAATTTAGTCTCACCTCAAATGATCTTCCTGCCTTGGTGTCCCAAAAACTTGTAACGTTTTTATGTAGTGAACTTAGTGGCTGTGTTGATCACTTTTACCTAATTGTGATATATCTTCTAATAATTCAAATCATTACCTTGCCAGAGTCTGTTTTCACATTGTATTCCCTAAGAAACATTTTCCTTATTGAGTTATCAGGAACTGTTGCTGTTATTACATCTGATGGGAGAATGATTGTGGTAAGTCTTTGGAATTTTCATTCTCTGCTTTCCTGTACATTTATGCAGGTTTTATGTGAAACTTCTGATCTCTAATGCCTAGACACCACATTACACCTGTAGTGCAGTTTTATTATAATTTAACTCTTTATCACTTTGCTGTCAGTCCACATTTTCCTTACTAATACACATTGTGTCTTACCTACAAGGCTTCCAGGAGCTAGAATAATAGATTCTGCCCTCAGAGAGCTCCTAGTCTGCAGACCTGTAATAAACTTACTTATCTTCCTCTTTCATTTTTATTTCCTTCCCCATTCACTACTACATGAATCAGAATTTTTTGAAATTTTGCATATGCTTAGGAACTTTTTTATGATTTAGATGCTATTGATACCTACATATCAACATTTAAGGCTTGTATGCAATCTTAATGTTGTTTGTTTTTAGGTTGTATGACATGTCTTCTATAGGATACATGATGATTGACTCTCTATATACACATATATATGTAAAATTGGCTTGTTCCTTAAAGTTGTTTCTGCCTTGCCAGTTTATGTCATATAACAAAGATAAAACGTTCCTATGGCAATACTTGTATTTGGAATTTCATCTGAGGAATTTATCTCAAGATATTTGGGTACTTGCTTATTTTTTCACTTACAATTAATACTGTTAATTCTTTCGAAAGAATTTTAAGGCTACTAAACTTTCTCTGTTGTCTAACCTTACCTAGTTTCTTAAATAATTTAATCCCGTATTTTTCCATTCTGCAATTTTGCCTTTGTTCATTTTCTTTTTAAGCCTTGTGATTTTTTTTCCCCCCAGTGGGTCCTTAGTGACTATTATTAGTCAAAGTTGTAGCTTTGCCATTTACTAAATTTAATCATGTGCCAGGTGCATATGTGCTACATTATTTAATGTACAGCACAACCTTGTGAAGAATAAGTATCCCTGTATTCCAGATTAGGAAACAAGCTCAGAGAAGGTGAGTCACTTTCCCAGTGTCACAAGGATAGCAGCTAACAACTGAACTGGGATTTACATTTGTTTTGACATCAAAGCCAAGGCAAATTGCCTGGCTTCTTTCTTAAGGAAGAAATCATGTTTTCTTAGGTACCTCACATTGTATTTTTTTCAAATATGGACAGTTTGACATATTTTAATCTCAACACTTCAAGAAGCTTATTGCTATTAATAGATACTTTCAATTTTTTAAATTTTGTGAAAACCTTGAGTTTAAATTTTGTTAACAGAATAGATAATAAACTGGGAAATCATTTTTAATTTTAAAAAAGGAAAGCAATATAAAAAGAGCATCTTAAGTTCTAAAGTTCAATAGTTCTTTATTTCTTTGACACATAGTTTATTTGATGGGATAGTTATGTGGAAAATGAAGCCAGGAGGTTATGAATAGATGTTTATGATGACCATTTGCTAACTAGTTCAAGAAAGACTTCATATTTTCTCTTCCAAGTTATAGATTTCTTTTTATTTCATTCTCATTTTATATATTTTGGTTTTCAGAAGATAAAACAGTTTAGTAGCTTGAGAGATTTAACCAATGAAAATCAATGTTAGTTGATAGTTCTTCAGAAACTTGAATACCATCTGAGTTAATCTGTTGTGCTAGACACATGTCTTTTTTTGTTCAAAACTAAGCTTTCATAAAACCTTGCCTGATTATTTCCTTTAAGTTCTGGTTCTAATTAGTATAGTCACATTTGTATCTACTGGGAGAATTAAATAATAAATGTATTTGATATGCATTAAATAATACATGTGAGACACACAGAACCCTGGTAACTAGGAAGTACTCATTAGGTGTTATCTGTAACTACTAAATTTTTAATATATTTATGGGACTGATTTGAATCTCTGAAAAATGGCAAATTATATTTACTTGTGTATAATGGTAGAACGTTATGGTTTAGTGGTCTGGCTCAGGAGCTAGCCTTTTGTGGTTCATCTCCTGGCTGTGCCACTTACTGCCCATGTGACCATAAGAGACGCCTCTCTGTGCCTCAGTTTCTTCTTTGAAATGGGGATAATTATAGTATTAAAGGGTAGAGATGAGTTGAGATAATAAGTACAATGTGTTTAGCACACTACCTAGTGCTAGTATGTAGCATATAGTGATACTGTTTACATTACTGTAGTTGGTATGTAAGATTCTTCCTTATTTATATATAGTTACGTATCATTTCATTTTAAATCTCCTTTGTTTTAGTATTTACCTTTGGCTGTTGGACTGCATGAGCTTTTATGCTACTTACTTGGAAATACAGTAGTACGTAGGTGTCCTTTGTAACTGTCATCAGCTCTGCAAGTGAGTGAGATGTGTGGTGCAGGTCCCTCCACCCCAACCAAACAGCCAAGAGGTCAATTTTGTACCCTCGAATACTGCTGGTTATAAAAAAGGCATTTTATTTGACATTGTATAGGTACTTGTATTGGAGTACCTGATAACTAAAATGATTGTGAGGTTGAGTTTACACTTTCAGGTAAACCAGAATATTTCTCTTTTTCTCCTGAATATTTTCTTTACAGGGAACACTAAAAGGTTTTGACCAGACCATTAATTTGATTTTGGATGAAAGCCATGAACGAGTATTCAGCTCTTCACAGGGAGTAGAGCAAGTAGTACTAGGATTATACATTGTAAGAGGTGACAATGTGTAAGTAAAATATATTTGTTAAAATTATAAATGATACTCCCTTGCTTTATGGAGAAGAGGTTTTCCCCAGAATAGTCTACTGTATTATCCATACATAGTTAATAGAATCTTGCATTCATTTCTTTTATAAATATGGCTTTTCTTATATTTGCGTAAAGTAAGGCAAATGTATACATTTTATGTCAACATTTCTTCAGGTTTCAACCAAAGCTGTCTCTTTACAAATCAAACATTTACCTGAGATTTGCCCATTTTTCTACTAGTTAAATAAGTAGCCTGGATAGAGTCCAGAAAGGTCCCTGCCTTATATTAAATACTTTATTAAAGAGGTTTCTTAAAATGTTCTTGAAAATACCCAGAATTTTAGAGGAACTTATTTCTAGAGTCCAAGGCCAAAGTTTGAAAAATGTTTATGAAATCTCTCATCTGAACAATTTTAATTCATGCTCAGTCATATAGGTGTATTTATAAACAAGTACTTACCCATTATTCATTTTCTTTTAATTTTTTAGTATACTTGACACACTTAAGATGTCTCTGTGGCCTCAGTTTACTTGGGACAGGCAGTTATTAAAGTTTAAGAGTAGTTGGCTGGGCGTGGTGGCTCATATCTGTAATCCCAGGACTTTGGGAGGACAAAGCAGGCAAATCACCTGAGGTCAGGAGTTTGACCTGACCAGCCTGGCCAACATGGTGAAACCCTGTCTCTACTAAAAATACAAAAATTAGCCAGGCGTGGTGGTGTGCACCTGTAGTCCCAGGTACTCAGAAGGCTGAGGTGGGAGAATCACTTGAACCCGGGAGGTGGAGGTTGCATTGAGTCGAGATTGCACTACTGCACACCAACTGGGTGACAGAGCAAGACGCGCTCTCAAAAAAAAATGCTGAGTATGGTGACTTACGTGTGTAATCCCAGCAGTTTGGGAGGCTGAGGCGGGTGGATCACTTGAGGTCAGGAGTTTGAGACTAGCCTGGCCAACATGTCTCTACTAAAAATACAAAATTAGCCAGACGTGGTGGCGCAAGCCTGTAATCCCAGCTACCTTGGAGGCTGAGGCAGGAGAATTGCTTGGACCCAGCAGGCAGAGGTTGTAGTGAGCCGAGACTGCACCACTGCATTCCAGCTTGGGCAGCAGAGCAAGACTCCTTCTCAAAAAAAAAGTTGAAGAGTAATTTAACAGTAGCGATTTAAGAAAAGCATATAACAGTATAGAGCACTGTTGTCCAAAAGAACTTTTTATGATTATGGAAATGTCATATATCTGCATTTTCCAATACAGTAGCCCTAGCCATGTATGGGTGTTGAATATTTGAAAAGTGGCTGATGTGGGCCGGGTGCAGTGGCTCACGCCTGTAATCCCAGCACTTTGAAAGGCCAAGGGGGGCAGATCATCTGAGGTCAGAAGTTTGAGACAAGCCTGGCCAATATGGTGAAACGCTGTTTCTACTAAAAATAGAAAAATTAGCTGGGCATGGTGGTGATGCCTGTAATCCCAGCTACTCGGGAGGCTGAGGCAGGAGAATTGCTTGAACCTGGGAGATGGAGGTTGCAGTGAGCTGAGGTTGTGCTATTGCACTCCAGCCTGGGCAAAAAAAGCAAAACTCCATCTCAGCGGGGGTGGAAAAAGAAAAGTCACTGATGTGACAGAGGAACTGATTTTAAATTATATTTAATTGTAAATAATTTTTTTTTTTTGAGACATAGTTTTGCTCTTGTGGCCCAGGCTGGAGTGCAGTGCCACAATCTTGGCTCACCATAACCGCCACTTCCTGGGTTCAGGTGACTCTCCTGCCTCAGCCTCCTGAATAGCTAGGATTACAGGCACAGGCCACCATGCCCGGGTAATTTTTTTGTATTTTTAGTAGAGATGGGGTTTCACCATGTTGGTCAGGCTGGTCTTGAACTGACCTCGTGATCCACCCACCTTGGCCTCTCACAGTGCTGGGATTATAGGCATAAGCCACCAAGTCTGGCTTTACTTGTAATAGTTACTTGTGGCCAATATTAGTATGGTTATAGAGGCTAGAAGAACATGGAATGAATTTTCTAGTGAGTACTACATTGAATCAAAATATAGTTGTAAAGAAGCAAAAGATATATTAGCAATTTTAAGCTAGGATACATTAAACAAATTTAAGGCTATTCTAGGGGACAGAGAAGTCCCCTAGAATAACTTAAATAAAATAAAGAGTGAAGGAATAATTTACTCATTTAAGTTGCTTATGTTAACATCACCTTTAGATGAATAAATATTTTGATCTGTAATTAAAATCAAGAGTTTATAAAATATTTTATAGAGATGACTTGGGTGGAGTTACAAGGTGAGCTGTAAGTAATGAGAGAGAGGCAGAGCAGATAGGGCCCCCATCTATGGATCAGAACAACACTGTTTATATTGGGGCTGTGCATTGATTGATTTTAAGGTTTCTCTTACGTAAAACAATTTTTTTTCTTGAACTTCAGTGAAAATGGTGTGCTGGAAGCCAGCTTGTACTGGCTCATGAAAGCAGATTGTTAAATTTTAAGGAATTTTTCAAGCTAGTTGATTCATGTCTTGTTAGTAGTTTGAAATTGGCCAGGTGGGAGTGTTTGTACAATATTAGTAAATGCTGCAAATCAGGCTCCCGCAGAGAGCTGGTTTTTAAACATTTATTAGCATTCCACTGCTTACCATAGGGATTTTAAATGATACTAAATATTTAAGAGTGGAATTGAGGCCTTTAGTTTATTTTGAGAAAACTTGATTTATTCTGCCAGAGTTTGGTATTTTTCATTCGTTAGAGAAGTTAAGACTTAATGTAGTTTAAAGCAAAATTGGGCAAATCTCTTATTACAAGTATTCGTCTTTAGCATTTGACTGCGTGCAGTGGCTCACGCCTATAGTCCCAGCACTTTGGGAGGCCAAGCCTGGCGGAATACCGGAGGTCAGGAGTTCAAGACGAGCCTACCCAGAATGGTGAAACCCTGCCTCTACTAAAATACAAAAAATTAGCTGGTGTGGTGGTGTGTGCCTGTAAACCCAGCTACCCTAGCTACTCAGGAGGCTGAAGCATTAGAATCCCTTGAACCTGGGAGGCGGAGGTTTGAGTGAGCTGAGATTGCGGCATTGTACTCCAGCCTGTGCGTCAAGAGCAAAACTCTTATCTCAAAAAAAAAAAAGAACTTACTCTCATTAAAATCAAACAAATGTAAACCCAACAAATGCTTTTTTAAAAATAATATTTCATAGACCTCTTGTTGTCCGATAACATTGAATATTTCCATTTAGAGGGCCATGGGCTGGTTATCTAGCATGGTATTAATGAATTTAATGTTATAGATATTATGTTAGTGTTGAACAAGGAAAAATTTTCTAGCTTTAACCTGAGCCAGTCACTTAAAAAATGATTTGTTAAGTACCAAAGTACTTGTTCCTACTATTGTTTTTATGCATGAAGAATTGTACATTTTGGCTTTGGATTTAATTGAAAACTTACGAAAATAACCTCATATATATCATTGGTTATCATTGGTTTAATTTGTCAAAGTTACTCAAATAATACTTTTACTTGCTAATTATTTTAGGAGTGGTTTTGTGAATTTTTTTTTTTCTATAGTCCTAGAATTGAATTGAAATAATAGGATTTGAAAGTTTGGGGGTACTGTATCTATCCCTGTGTGTCTTTTTCCTTTAAAGATTCATGATACAATCACTATGTACAATATGTCCTTTAATATTGGTTCCTGTAATAATGTTCCTTCAAATTATTTCTTGAAATTTGTGACTTAAATGTGCAGTTCACTGACTCATGCCAATGTTGTTTGCTTTGTACCTTAATTACTTCTTTTTACTGTGCTCTCTCAGTTTTATGTTTTGGAAGAATGGTACTCAGTGCTTTGATTAGTAAGATTTTTGAAACACATGTAAATTTATTTCAGAAATGTGATTGTTTTAACTCTGACTTTTTTAGTGCAGTCATTGGAGAAATTGATGAAGAAACAGATTCTGCACTTGATTTGGGGAATATTCGAGCAGAACCTTTAAATTCTGTAGCACACTGAGGAAAAACTACATACTTGGACATCTATAAATCTTTGTACAGAAACTGATTATTCTGAGGATGATGTATGGAATTTTTATGAATGTGTAACTGGATTTTGACTCCTTATCGATTTATTGTAATATGTAAATTAAAATATTTCTGCATTTTATTGAAAAAAAATTTTTTGCCTAAATCATAAGTTTGGTAGTTTGGTTTCTTTTATTAAATAGTGTGAAAATATAATGGTCATTTTGAAAACTTCTAGAAAAAAGTAGTACTTTTTGATATTTTAGTATTTATGGAAACTAGTGGGAAAGAGAAATTTGTGTGCTATGTAAATCAGGCATTCAAATAACAGTAATAGTATAGGATATATGTGTTTTCTTTCCCTGATATTTAGGAAAGTTACCGTAAGGTAAATCTTTTCAGGAGTTATTTCAGTCAATGGTCTGATTCCACTGGTGGTGGTTTGCTAGTGCTTCTGAAAGTTGCTCCCTAGCACTGAGGTTGGGTAGGTACAAACGTGTTTGCTTGAGAAAAGCAAAAATGCTAACAAGGTTTTAATCAACTGGGCCAAAATTCCAATTTGAATATTAAAGATAACTAGGAATAGTAGAATTGACAGAGATGATGATTGGTAAAGTCTCTTGATGCCCAGTTGGTTAGGTATGAAAGTAATATGAACACATTAATGTTGAATTTTACCGACAGTATATTATCTGAAAAAAAATTGATTCCGTGTAGTCTTAAAATTTTAATTTTTAAGAATTGGAGAATTTCTAATATTAATTTATAAATGTGAGTAAATAAACTCTTAAGTTTATATTGAAGTAGTGATAGCCATTATTGTCAGCAATTTTTCATGGTTCATTAGTTCCATAAATCTGATTTTATGGAAATGTGACTTAAATGTGCAATTTAAAATATCCTCATTCGGCCGGGCGCGGTGGCTCACGCCTGTAATCCCAGCACTTTGGGAGGCCGAGGCGGGTGGATCACGAGGTCAAGAGATCGAGACCATCCTGGTCAACATGGTGAAACCCCATCTCTACTAAAAATACAAAAATTAGCTGGGCATGGTGGCACGTGCCTGTAGTCCCAGCTACTTGGGAGGCTGAGGCAGGAGAATTGCTT